>JAQMYJ010000012.1:27191015-27211549 GCA_030014305.1 Clarias laeviceps | reverse complement strand
ATATATATATATATATATATATATATACACACCATTTCTCTCGTACTAGATGATATACATGTTGCAGAATATATACATTTCCTGTTGATAGTTTTTTTTAAAGATTTGTCAACACACGAACATGACATATTGAATAGATGACTCAACTGTTGTGACTATCCTGACTTTTTTTTTTTTTTTTTTTTTCCTGTTGTTTATTTTATGTTATTTTCCAAACTGCAAATTTCTGCAACTGCAGAAAACAAAAAATAAATTTTTTGGTCAAATATTTAAATCATGCCACATCAGGGATCAGTTTATGTGATGCTGCAGGTACTGTATGGTATAAATTGTTTAGGTGAGGCTTTTATTCGTTTGACACACATTTAACAGGATTTTATCTCCCAGCCTTCCGATCCATAGCCTATTGTCTTAACCACAGTAGTATTGTACATATGAGGGGAGTTCAAGTCAAACTGGGACTTTTGTTGAAATTTCTGGTGAATAAAGGCGTAAAATTTATTTGTACTTACAGAAGACTTCAAGTACAGCGATGCGACTCTTAGCCACATTAAAACATTTGAATGGTGCACGGAGCCCACTGCAGTTGATAACTTTTCACTGACTTGCTGTGAGAACTGTACACACAATCATTCCCCAACACCACTTGCACATTGCAGAAATTCATTTGGGAGTTATTGCCACATCCCCCGTACAGTCCCCCGTACATCCCCCGTACTAAGCCATGTCCACATGTTTGGGCCATTAAAGGAGTTCATGGGAGGCCAGCATTTTAGAAATGAACCAAGGACTGCCAAGGCTGTGGCATACTGAGAATCCTTTCTACCTTGATGGTATCCTACATTGGTATTAGTGTAGCAGAGGATTATATAGAGAAATAAAAGGTAGCTTTTAATCTCATAACTGTGTTCTGTTATTCTGCACAATTAAAATCCTGGTTTGACTCGAACACCCCTTGTGTATGTATAACCTTATAAATGTATCAGGTACATCGTAGCAGTCATGCAATTTATTTCTACATTAACTGCTTTCACAAGTCCGTTTTCTTGGATGTCAACATCAGCAACTTCTGTCAGGCATCATGAATGTTATTGAAATAATAAAATTGTAATTTACTCGACTTCTCTGTTGTGAATGATCTTAAACGATGTCCCATGATTTGTCGTCATCCTGTGCCGTCACGCCTGAGCGATGTTTCCTAGGATATTCTGACATTATTAATCCTAAATACCCCCATGAAGGAAGTGCTGTGAGGTCAGCAGTGACTCATCAGGGCCAAAGCGTGTGCGTTTAGTGTGTGTCGGTGTGTGTATCAGCTCGGACCTGTGCTCCGGCTGTTCCGGTTGTTGCTGAATCACTCTGCTGTGCTCTAACACAGGAGAACTCCTTATTACTCTCGGGTTACTGTCACTGTTGTAAACAGATCTGAGGCCAAGTCTTTATTCTTTTTTTTTTTTTTTTTTCTCGCTCGATTGTTCTGAGCTTAATTTCAACCCTGTGTGGGAGTTGTGTAGTCAGCTGAGCTGTAGCATAGAACCAGAGAAGGCCAACAGTAGCTGCACTTTTGTTTATGACTGAAAGGAGAAAGCATGGGGAGGGTGAGCGATCGGTGACTGCAGGTAAATCTCACATGGAGGGAAATATCTGACAGATGGTAGATTGCTTTACATTTACAGCGTCACAGTGTAATCCTGATTGCAGATCAGCTTAACTGATGATCACAGATGGTGATTTTTCAGTACCATGAATTCATCCCACATATATAAGGCTTTCACACAAGTCGCATATTTATTATTCAATGTGTCATATGTGTATATATGTTTTTAGATTTAGTTTTTTATTCAGAGATTTTCTTTTCCCGTTTTTGTAGTGCGTTTTCTGTATTTACCATATCACATTCATAACATGTTTTCCATCTGAATGTTTACTGTTTTTCCATATTTCAAGTTTTTTCCTTTTTGCCACGTGTTTGTGGTGTGTGTCTGCGTGTGTTGTGATATCATGTTTGTACATGACTTGAGACCCCTGAAAAAAGAAAAAAGTGGACAAAGAAGCATTTGACTGATGCACAGGTTAAAACATGTGATGTCGTCATATATAATAAGCATTATTGTATGGGTCGGCTTTAAAAAAAAAAAAAAAAAAAAGATTTATCCAACCCACTGGCTCTCGAGAAACTGCACGTTATTCCTGTTTTGTAAACACGGTTTCCTTATTGAAAGGTGAAGAGTAATCACACAGGCTGTGAGACAGAGAAGCCTTGACCTAAACTCAACTTTCAGCTGTACACTTAGTTGTGTGTGACTGTTCCAAACTGCAAAGAAATTCTCTGATGTCGGGGCCTGAAGGGAAATCCAAGATCAAAGCAATGTTTTTTTTTATTATTATTATTTATTTATTTATTATTATTATTTTTATTATTATTATTATTATTATATTTTATTTTATTTTATTTTTTTATTTTTTTTATTATTATTATTATTTCCCTTGTCATTTTGTTATAGTGGAGGAAATGCCAAACCACAATAACCAAATTTTACTTGCAATTTCGGTCTGCATGTTGAAATAATGAGTCTAGCATTTGAATATTTAGTACAACAAATTTGCACTGAGGGGGCATTTAGAGCAAAACCCATGCTTTAAGGAATGTGTACTGTGCATTACTGAAATACACCATGAGAAAATGGTCTTGTCCTTACATTTATATCTAAATGACATACGTTCACACTCCCTCCTCTGATAAGGTAGATTCTTCTTTCTCAAATCAGAAGAGACAACACGGGTTAAAAAAATAAAACGCTTCCCCTAAGCTCACTGGTTTTCACACACCTTTAGTTGGGGCAGCTAGCTGCTACTTGGTGCAGGGATGCTAGCTTGTACAGATCACAAACTTGTAAGCATGCTCCTTATTTAGACCGCATTTCCCTTGTGATTCACTGTGGCTTAAAAATCACCACAGCTGGCAAGCTCATGATAAGAAAGTGGAAATCAAAGGATTCAAAAGCACATTCAAGCTACAGAAAGCTATGACTTGCATAGCACTAGCAATGCTAGCAGAGTAAGAGAAAAACAGGCTATTATTTACAGCAATCAGCCATGACATTACAACCCAAAATATTATCATGCCCTGTATTGTGTACGTTCCCCTTGTGCCGCCGGGAAGCCTCTGGCCCCCTCAGGGCATGACTCTACAAGACCTCTGGTGGAGTACTGTGGAGTCTGGCTTCAGGACATTAGCGGTAGAACCTGTGGGTTGCGGGGAGGGGCCTCAATGGATTGGACTTTGGCTGCTGCATGCAATAGAAGCTTGATTTTGGACTGACATCTGGGTAATTTAACAAAGGCGGATAAACAACTTTCAACTTTTGCCTGCTGAACCCCATACACGGCAGGCTGTGATGCACTGATACTTTTCTATCGCGGCTAGATAGAAAAATATGCCATGATTTGTGCTACACTAGCTTTTCTGGTATCGGACCAGATCAAATTGAATATCAGTGTTATTCAGTTCTCTTGCTGGTGGTGTTAGCGTTGTGTCTGATCAGCGTATAACACAAAATCATAACTCACGAGGATGTTTGTCGATTTAGAACTTTTGTGTACTTTTTGCAACCCCGCTGAGTGTGGGTCATTACACCTTTACTCTCAGAACTTCCCCCACACACTAATGAACATGCATAGGTGCAAATGTGTGGCAGGTAGTGGTGTGCTGGTCACCTTCTGCTGCACTCTGCAAGGTGTTTGCTGAAGAGCAGAAATCACCCTCCAGGTTGGAACACACTGGAAAGTCAGGTGGCAACTCGTGACCTGACCTCAGCGTAGAACAAGCAAACACATGGCTGGCACATATGGCTATGTGTGTCTAAGAGCTCATGTAACTAGATGATCATCAGTCTCGCACACAAATCGCACAATCCCATTACTGTGGATAACACCTGATGGCTTCTCAGCAACCTGTGGAGAAGGCAATCAGAGAAGCGGTCTAAAGTACCCCATCTGACAAAGAGCAGCTCCTGCACTGGTTTACGAGTGCACACTTCCTCACCTCATGTACATGTGTAGAGAGAGAGAGCGCATTTTTTCGTCTAGTTTCTTCTCAGTGATGTCTGCATGTCCATGGTGTTCTCTTTAAAAGAGCATATTGAAGCATCCTGTTTACAATAAACAGGCCTAGAGGCACGTTTCCTGTCATTCGTTCAGGTTCACATGCACAACATGGGAGCGTCAGGTGCAAAGGGAAAATGATGAATTTGTGGTTTAAATAATGGCGGTGCAGCCTGGCGTGAAGAGGGTACATTCTGGCCATGCAGGCTTCAGACACATGAAAATTCCAATTATGTGTTTTACCTTGAAACTTGAGTTATTAGCAGTAAGCATGCTAGAGGGAAATAAAGTGTGTTCTTCAAACCACAAGTTGTCATGGATGTGACTGATACTGTTATTGTCCAACACGGTGGCATGACTAATATAAATTATGACCTTATAATCGTCTCCATGCTTTGATGGACACTTAGTTGTTTTAGGAGCCACTTTTTGACTCTCCACTTAAGTTATTTTGCTTCCATAAAATCTTTTCTGTCTTATCAGTGTTCATCACTTTAAAGAGAAGCACTTTTTACTCACAAGTGGAATCACTTGACAGGTGTTGCTGGTGAGCAGCAGTCGTCACCCGGACCAGTGGATCGTTCCTGGGGGAGGAATGGAGCCAGAGGAAGAGCCGTGTGGAGCAGCAGTGAGGGAGGTTTATGAAGAAGTGAGTCGTTTTTTATAATAGTCTTGTATTTAAAGGTCTCATATTATGCAAGTTAACACAAGTCTGAGTTTATACTACAAACTGCCTTTATTTCACTCCACCTCCAAATCTGTAGTTTCAGTGTCTATGTAAATGAGCTACCAGAGATCAGCAGAGATGAGCAACAATCAGGGGAGGGGATGTGGTTTTATCACATCACAATCGAGCAGGGCTATTCAAATCCAGTCCTGGAGGGCCAGTTTCCAACACAGTCTGGTGATTCTTCTGTTTAGCTGATTCATCTAATCCATTAATTTCCAGGTTTAGTCGACGTGTGTTTGTGTTGGTGAATTATAAACTGTCCTGGACACTGGCTCTCCAGGACTGGATGTGAAGAGCCCTGGGAGTTTAAATAGCTCAAATAATGTTGGTGTCCTTTGAAATTCGACTCTGATCAGATACCATTTTAGCGATATCATCTCTGTGACTTTTTCAGGTTTACTAGTGTCAGTGCACATCACCTGCAAACAAGTCATAGGGTAGGTGCTGTTAAGCGTTTGTAGAGTGTGGACATCATGGCGGGAGTAACATCATTTTGTTGTCATGCTTTACAAGATGACAACTGGGCAGGGACATGATAAAGAGTCTTACAGCTCAAACGCTTAAATAACCAGATATGAGAAAAAAAAAAAAGAATATATATATTTGCATGGCAGATAATAATTGTTTATATATATATATATATTTGTTATATATACTGGGAGACCTAAACATCCAATAAATTAAGAATTTACTTGTCTAAATGAAATGTCTTATAGTACAACATGTAAAAAAAAAATATATAAAAAAAAAGCTGATTTTTCTTTGCTATCGTAGGCCTGTTCATGTTTTACTTCACAGAATAGAATGTATTCTTAATGAAAAACTATGTTGCTTGCTCATTTCAGTCATTAAGTCACTGAGCCCTTAGGCACTACTGTTAAGTTGCCTCACTGCCTCTTGTAGAACTTCAAAAGTGCCTTGGTGCACTTGTAGGACATTTCAAGGCAATTACTGCAGTGACCCTTGGGACATGAAATTCATACCCTGGATTTAGATGTTGTTTTGTTAGTATAAATGTGTATCGTTTGGTTCTAGGCTGGAGTGAAGGGGAAACTGGGTCGCCTCCTGGGCGTGTTTGAGGTGAGCCTCTTATTCTCTTATGGGTATTTGTAGTTTGCTGACCTTTTATTACTTTACTTTCCCATTATCATATATGAGGATTGGGTTTGACATACAGTATGTTCTGACAGGACATATTTTCATGATGCGTTCTGCTCTGAGAACACATTTCAATAAAGTAATAACCCGCTTTCTAAGATAATCCTTCTGTCACGGTTTCATGCAGCATAATCAGGACAGGAAGCATCGCACATACGTGTATGTCCTGACAGTGACCGAGACTCTGGAAGCATGGGAGGACTCTGTCAATATCGGTAAGTTAACACAACTTTAACACTCAGACCAACTGCAAATCTGTTAAACAGGTCAAAATTGTAAACACCAAGAAAATCAGTCTCCACACAGTTCATTCTCACGTGACGGATGTACAGCCACTGATATGTGATATGCCCGAGCTTAGAACTATGAAATCGTAGTAGAGGAGGTTATGTTTTCTTTTTTTTTTTCCTTTTTTGTCTTGGTCCTATGCAGCGTTGCACTGCTAATTACATGTCTGTATTAACATTTCGACACGTACTGTGTCTCCCTCTGCAGGTCGAAAGCGAGAGTGGTTCCCAGTGGAGGAGGCTATAAAGATCCTGCAGAGCCACAAGCCTGTCCATGCAGAGTACCTGAGACATCTTCAGCTCAGCTGCTCCAGCAGCAACAACGGCAACATCCTCCTTCCTCCTCCACCTCCAAACGACAACACAGCCCGAGCTGCAGCATGCAGATAGAACTGCGGGCTATTTAATTTTCTCCTGTGCATTCCCTCCAGGCTCAAATCTCTGGGTCTGTACAAACATACACGTGCGCGCGCACACAGACACACACACACACACGGACATGTTCCTTGATGGGCCGGGATTTTTTTTTTTTAAAGTGCTTTTGTTTTAAGAACTTAGTTAAAAATGCCTTAATTTTTTTTTTTTTTTAAACATCCATTTTGTTACGGTGTTTCTTTTAGGATTCAGCTATCACTTGCTTTTATTATTCCTGTCTACAAATTACACAACATGTCTGTCAGCTTTACAAACTGAATCAAAAACTGAACTCCCCTTACCTCACCTCCCCAGATGACCCCTGCACATCATGGGGATTATGGAGTTGTTCTATGGACCTGGTGCCTGCTGTTTTAAAGGAGCCATTTGTAATTTTTAATACCCCGTGCTGTCTGCTTGGCAAATGAAACCATCGCCGCAAGTCGGGGCCCGAAAAAAAAATTACATTTTCAGGAAGCCTGAAATGAAGACTAACCTCATCTGTTGCATAGCAGTGTTGTGACTCACTGTTTTCCCAACATATTTTTGATATATGATTTAGTATTGAAGTTCCAGAAACACCTTTAAATATTACAAACTGCACATTTAAATGGGGGAGAAATGGGAAACGGTCATATTTTGGTTCTTTCTTATTTTGAATTTTGCCAGTTCGAGTCTTCAGCCTGCTCTGTGTTTATTTTATTATTAGTTTGTAAGTCTGTTATTAGTACTGCTACATTGATTACCTCTGAAACCCATCCCTTTAATTGCTAGCCCTTTAACACTAGTCTGAAGCAGGCCAGGACAGATTTTGACTGGCAGAACATTTAAAAAGAATTACATGGTATTGCTATGTGAACTGAAAGTGTTGAGTATTAAGTAAGATCAGTTAAGAAATGTTCAAGCTAATTTAATTCTATTAGAGTTGCACCATTTCTAGGATTCTAACAAGTAAAGAATGCTAAACCCCCCCCCAACACTTATTTGATGACTAAAATGCCCAAATAGTATATAAATGGCAGTAATTCAGTATATAATACTGTGTAAATTTCCTCCAACCAAGGCCATTTGTAATGACTTAACAATTTTTGTAAATAATTATTCTCAAGAAGTTTTAAGTAAAAACTAGTGTCTTAAGCTTTGCTCACATATATTAATAGTTTTTTTCCCCTGTTTTGATGATTAAAATTCTAAGTAGACCTGATTTAGTCCAGAACAGATGCTGATCTCCACACGAGTTTCATACCACAAAGTGTGACGTACATTAGTGATGTGTGCAGGAGAGAGGGGATGCTCATATCTGGTCAACATACCATCTTTTGGCGATGTTCTTCGTTACTCATTCTCTGGACCATGATACTCTGTGTCAATTATCTATTAGATGTTTTATTCACAGTTTCTCCTGGTGCACTTAAATAAATGATTGAAACCTAAATTATAACAGGTATAGTTATATAAAACTTATACATTTGTTTTTTATATTTTATAAATCATGTAACTTGAAATGATGTTCTGGTGCTGTTTGGCTACAGGAAGGAAAATAAGGCAGCTCAGTTCAGGTCCCCATCTAGGTAGAGGGTTAAAATTTAACCTCATGTTACCGCAAACAGGTCCTAAAGTTTAAAGTTAAACAATTCCATCTACAAGCCTAAGGCTAGGTTTAATATTTAGTTCAATGTAATTAGAAATCTCGCCTAGCCAAAGTTTCCATGTCGGTGATTACCTGCTAATGAGAGCAAAGCGATCAGGGTCGCCTCTTTCTTCCCCACTACTATTATTTCTGGTTCTAATCTGTAATGTATTTTATAAAGATAAGGCTGTATTTAAACCTTCAGAACCTTTAAGTCAACCTGTACAGCTTTTTTATGACTGTTCTTGACACATTTTCAGCGTAAAATATTGGTGGCTGAAGTATCACCCATACAGCTACCTAAATAATGCTGCTACTGTAAATCTAACACTCACCTTGATCAACTGGATGTTTTATTTATATAAACACACAAAAAAACCACCCTGACTCTGAGAGTTGCGCTGTATGTTGAGTAAATGGAACAATCCTATGTGTATGTGTTTAGTATAAGAACCTCATGCTCGTGAATGTAAGAAAAAAAATGACTCTCTAGTGCCAAATTTTCAGGGATATGCAAGATTATGGTTGTTCTCATAAATTCTTCCCTTCATTTTGAAGTGCCAGGGCGGATTTCCTTCAGAAATACCCATTTCGCATTTCCTAAGTTGGCATTCTTTTCCATGATCTCGTGTGTAGGCTTGAAAAAATCCCTGTTAAAAGGTTTTATGTGGAGGTGATCTTGGTGCTCCTCCAAGACTTGGTTACAGATTCACACTTAACATATAGTGTATAGATCTCAGTACATGTACAGTAAGAAGGATGGTAGCTATTTGCTTTTCTCTGAGCGTTTCACTGTGGAAGAAAAACATTATCATGACTGTGTTATAATAACAGTCAGGCTTGGACAGTGTGGCAGGAAAAAGCCATACAAAAATCTTAAGCATTGTCATATTTATAGTCTAAATGACAACTTTTCTGATTAAAAACTGGAGAAAAGCAGATGAGCTAGTTTGCTGTAAATGCAGTTTGCTGGAACTTTTGGTTTATGTTTATGAAAGTAACACTTTTTCTGAGGTCTGAGTGTTCTTGAGCCCAGACGATGTTTAAGCACTCAGTCGTCTGTCTCTTAATGCAGTCTGCTTAACGGTTTCTCTGTGCTTTTATATACTATTTGCTGACTGTACCGAGGGATATTTTCATCTGACTGCAGATTGTCTTGGATTTTTAAAATAACTCTCGAACATAGAAGAGAACTTGAATAAAGACATTAATGGCTCTGATTGGTATCTGATGTGTTATTGGATTTTCCTATCTTCTTATTTCATCCACTGTTATAATCTGATTCTGTCAGCTGTTGCGGAATTTCAGGTGTGACTGTGTTGGTGTTAATAACAGAGCGTTAGTAATATGTCATGCTGTTTTCTTTGACCCAATCATTCCATCCAGAATCAAATGTCCAAAAAAAAAAAAAAAAAATGCATGCCTAAAATACTTTGTGCATGCATTATCTCACAAAGAATATAGGATGTGTTGACCATCTAAACAATGAGTACCCATCAAGGATTTGCAAAAATGTCCTAAACACAGTGATCCAGTCCACCAAGTTAAGTGAAACATTCAAATAAAAGAATAATTAATTAATATTTTATCTTCATTGTGCAAATTAATATCTTTGTACAATTTGGTGAATGACCCTAACCTGGTGGAGGTCTACTTAAACACCCTGAATTTTATCAATCATAATGTTTTTCATTTTATGGCTAATTGGTTCCCCTATTCAGTAATTTTAGGCAACTGGTTATATCACATGTATTATTTATTCTGGATTAGTGTGGCTGTTCAAGGTTGTTATAATATTATTATAATATCTATCTATTCGTATTATTTGGAACAAAGAAATGCTGCAGTCGAGTAAAAGTTGCAATTCACAACCCTGACTTTTGGCTAAATAAAGACCAAGAAAACTCAAAACCTGAAATTCCTATTAATTCCTAGGAGTTTGGCAAATTCAGCAAATGAGGTCAAATCAACATTGCTCATTTGCAGTACACTCAGTAGCACTTCTTACTTTTAAATTATAGTACTTTTAAAGTATTGAAATGAGATCAATCAATGCACAGACACATTAGTGCTCAGAATAACATAAAAATAAAATACAATTTTTGACCTTGTTTGAGTTACAAAGTAGTACAGATAGATGTGGAGTTGTTTTTGTTTTTTTTGCAGAAAGTTTTTTTCTTTTTCTTTCAATGTTAATATAGAGATTGGCCTAAAATCTTGATCCATATTTAAAAATAATTTAAATGAATATACTTTCTAACACTACTTTATTACACTAAATGCCCAAATTGGTGGCCTATGATTTGCCAGTACTTGTGAACCTCATACATATATAAACTATAAACATTTACATTATAAATATTTATATAATACATTTCTTAATGTATCGGAATTAATGTTATTTCATGCAGAGATGATTTCCTCCATTTGTGCAACAATGGTTCTGGACAGGTTCCAATAGACTACTGACTTAAAATTACTAAAAAAGAAAGAGTGGTCTTACACCTGATCCTTGTCTATCTTCTATTGTTGGTTTTAAATCCGTCTTTGGTATGAAATAAAAAATTTAAACGAAGAAAAATAGATTTTTCTATGGAAAAATGTCAGTGGTTCCAGACTTGGGGCCATTCTGTATATATTTTAATAATTTAAAATGTATAACGAATAAAATAGCAAAATAAGGTTTTTAAAAAAATCTACTAATTAGTGTTTTATGATAACGTAGCATTGCTTCTGGTCACGCTTTCATAATGTTTTCTTATCTGCCTCCACCTGGTGCAATTGTTGTGTGTTCCAACTAAACTTAAAAATAAACTTAAAATTGATTTGCATTGTCCCCTACATACGAATAAGTTCCATTTCAAGAGCTCGTTCTTAAGTCCAATTTGTTCATAAGTACAACAAACATTGTCTAGGTAGTAGGATACTAACACAATTGGCTATACACAGTATACTATTTTAGAATCTTTAGAATTGTGCCGATGGTTGAACGATTCATGTTAAAAGAAATGTCAAGCAATGTCTGCCATCTTTTCACTTTGCCCCATTCTCTCTCACTTTTGACTTCATCGTTATTGCTTGGCCTTTCTTAGCAGTACCAACTTCATCGCTGTTGCTTTTACACTGGCTCCTGGACATCCTGGGATGCACGGTGTACGCATGTGAAAATGTACGCCAGGCATATGATCTAACTTCAGTGATTGAACAGATCAGAGTGACATTGTCAAGGGACTGCAGATGAAAAATAGCTGTTTGGCTTATTCTGGTACATTTACAGATATGTGAATGTATGTAGAATGTCCCTGTCAAATAAACTAACAAATAAATAAATAGCATGTGCAAATGCATGTTTGTATCTTCAAAAGTTGTACTAGCATGTTCGTATGTGGGGGACTATATATACAGCGGGGAAAATAAGTATTTGACACATCAGCATTTTTATCAATAAGGAGATTTCTAAGTGGGCTATTGACACAAAATTTCCACCAGATGTAGCCATCAAGCCAAATATTGAATTCATACAAAGAAATCAGAACATTTAGCTATACAAGTTCCACATCTGGTGGAAATTTTGTGTCAATAACCCACTTAGAAATCCCCTTACTGATAAAAATGCTGATGTATCAAATAGCCTACTTTTTTTCTCCGCTGTATATATATAAAGCTTTTAACAATGGACTATGTCACACAGCAGGTTTTTATAGAAATCTGGAAATAGAAATAGACTGAGATTGATCCTTCATGAGCAGGTGGCAGGGAAAAACTCCCTGAGAAGACATGAGAAAGAAACCCTGACTTAAAATGGAATTCATTATCATATAGGAGGGGAAAGTGAACTTTATAGTCAGTCATAGTATTAAGTGAACATATCTGTATATTGATTATATTTATATACATAAAGCTTGTGTGCAGAATAAAAGTTATTTGAATGTATTGTGTTTACTGTTGGAGCTGTAAGCGGCCATGTTTGCTTCACGTCACTTGGTGAAATCAGAGAAATCTTGTAGAAATTCCGAGTTTAAAAGCTATGTATTTTGTAAGATACAGATTTTCTTTTTTTGTGTGTCAATTACGAGTTTTGTTCTCTAGTCAAAAGGGAAGCATTTTGTAGGCGGAACCAATGTTGTGAGCACAGCGCGTGTCCGGAAGGAAATCGGCGTGGCACGGCGCAGGCTGGCCGGTAGAGCGGCGGCAGCGTGTGAGTGAGGGACCGCTGCAGCAACAGGCCCATGTGGGAGGCGAGCACTTCCCGGCACCGCGAACGGAGCAGTCATAACGCTGATATAACTCCTGACTCTTATGGTGGCGTGTGAGGGACTGAGCATGCTGAAAGAGGCGCAGGAAGGACAGGTGACACTGGTGTGTAACACCACCGCCGGTAAGACAAATCATAATAATGTGATAAACCAAAAGAGAGAGTGTGTGAGTGTGTATGCTGTATGACACGCACTTTAGCACCTAGCTTGCTAGCCGTGTGCTCAGCAGTGCTACAGGTCTTGTGTACATGTGAGACTGATCTACCTTATTCACACTGTCCAAACCTGACAGCTTTCCAGCATTATCTACACCGCAAACTGTCTGTACACGTACAAACACACACACACACAGACTTGTGGTTTCAACCCAAACTGCTCTGAACAAGTGCACTCCATCTAGTGCACTACTTGTCCAATACACAGTAATCACAGTTAACTCCAAATACACATTAAATATTATTTATTCAGGATTACTGTATCTCCACATCAAAGGTGCAGTAGAAACTTCATATTTTTACTACCATAAACAACATGATAAAGTGTGTAAAAAGTGTTTAAAATGAATGCTTTAAGCCATGGCCTTGCAAGACTAAAGTGAATTACATGAAGGAGGAAACTTGCTTGATGAAATCTTCAGTCCGGACTGGACCAGATCGCTTGTTTGTGTTGGTATTTGCCTCCTGTCTGTCATGTTTTAGCCCCATAACACATTCACTCTGCCCTCAGCAAGCATACTAATACCCCCGCGTAGAGCTTGTAAGGCTACACATTGCTGCTGGTCTTTCGGCTGCTCCTGTCGAGAGGTCGCCACACAAGACCCTCCGATCTTTTACGTCTTTCTGACGTAACACTCCCATGTTATCCAGTCTTGCGACCATCACTTCACCCAGTGGCTGTCATGCGGTCAGTAATTAATAGAGATGGGGGGGGATGTTCAGGTATGAATCACAATTATTTTTGTAGTGATTCCACAGTGATTGCAAAATATATATATATATTTTTTTACATTTATAATATAGAGGCACCGGTCAATCGACCAGTGACTTGAATTGAATCATCAATGACTGATCAGCCTTGGACATGATCAGTTTCCACATGTTTTTTTAATGGCATTACATTATCAAAATTTGTGCACATTAAAAATCCTTTGATTGGCCTCAGATAGCTGTGCATTAGAGGCCACACACGCTCAAGATTTTGCATGAGAGACGTGCTGCTCAATTAAAATTTTGCTTTATGTTTAATTTTAAGTTAAATGTTAAACTCTTGTATTTTAAGTAAATTTTTGCTTGACATTATTGCTTCGTTAAACCTAGACTGAACAACTGTGGAACAGTAACTGCAGCCTCCTCATTGTACAGCTTTTTTTTTTTTAATTAATAATATTTTTATTTTATTTTATTTTTTTTACAAATCTGGCTTCAAGTACATTTGGGGTTCCACAATTAAAGGTGGGGTCAAGGTGTAAAAAAAATATTGTTTAAATCTCATTAAACTTTACCTGCTTATTTATTAGAGGCTTAATCTGGCCGAATTTTGACTAATTATCATTCTGCTAAAACTACTATTTGTTCTTTAACTAGTACTATAAACTGCTCAAATAATATGGAGTTACTCTTCTGAAATGTTCCTGTGAGTCTCTCTCTCTCTCTCTCTCTCTCTCTCTCTGCACATGCGCTGAGTTTGGAGAAGAAAGCTTGGACAACTGTTTTTTTTTCTTTGAATGACTATGTTTAATATCCCTCTATTTTTAAAAAAGTTTCAGTGGCAGATAGTAGTTTTGAGTGAGAGAGGGCGCGAGTGGTGGAGAGGCGCTATCTCTCCGGCATGATGCCATCCGATAGATGCTGTTAACAGTGGGAGAGCAGGTCATGTGTGAAAACATCATCTCTGCCTGCCGAATGTATAAAGCGGTTGTAGTGTCTCTGACAAAAGCAAGCATCGTCACTACTAAGAGTGGAATATGGGTGAAAGGAGTTATGGTTCGAGTGACCCCTTAAAGTTAAAAAGTTAAGTTAAAAAAATTATACATTACCTATATTAGCAGCTAAACCGGTTTCTACAGCTGACCAAACGGAAGAGAAATGTAACATTAACAAACTATTTTCTGGACAAGGCCAAATTTGTAAAATCAGTGCAACATGCACCAAAAATGAATGAACTTAATATAAATTTTTTTATATAGATATGTCTAGATTTGCATATATATATATGTATATATGTGTATATATATTTTTATTTATAAGTCAAGTCTTTCTGATTCCTTCTTGCTGTCTTTCACTTGCTTGCAGTTGCCTTCTCTCTCTTGCTTTCTCTCACTTGTTCTCTCGCTCCCTTTCTTGCTCTCTCTCTTTCTTTCGTTCTTTCTCATTACCGCTTCCTTTTTCTTACTCTCTTGTTCTCTTTCTTTCCTGTGTACTCTCTCTCTCTCTGTTGCTCGCTCTGTAGTTCTTTAATAATATTGTTATTATTAGAGCAAGATTCATATGTTCTTTTCCATTCCATTCTATTATATTATATATGTTCATATTCATAAAATTGTCCCTTTAACTGTTGGGATATCTCTCTCTTTCTCTCTCCCTCTCTCTCTCTCTCACACACACACTTGCAGTGTCTGTGCAGGTTCAGGTGGAGCCTGTCGGCCGTTGGTTTGAAGCCTTTCTGAAGCGCAGGGATCGAAATGTCTCGGCTTCGTTCCAGGAACTGGAGGAGGAAGAGGAGCTCTCTGAGGAAGAAGCAGATGAAGAGCTCCAGATTGAGGAGTATCCTCTGCTAAAAACACTGGACCCCAAAGACTGGAAGGTGCTGCCATGATATGTGAAGATAAATAACTTGTGATGTGTTGTAGTGGTTTAATTTAACATAGATATAACATTTGAATAATTCAATTCGAATAAAAAGATAAACGTGAGTATTTCTGTATCTCTAATAGACATTTCATTAAAGAGCCAGTGTTGTTGCTGTAGTAAATCTGGATGTCCTGCAGATGTCAGCGATCGATCTCTGTCAGTCCGATGCTGTCCTGTGTCTTGTCGCCTGTACGATTGTATTTACTTTGATTTGCTCTTTCTCCTGAACAGAATCAGGATCACTATGCTGTACTGGGTTTAGCTCACATGAGGTACAAGGCCACCCAGAAGCAGATTAAAGCTGCGCGTAAGTTGCTACTCTTCTGCACAAAGACACTCTCTCTCCCTCTCTTTTTGACACCCCACATTTGTCCTGTAATACACACACATATTCTAGAATAGCATGATTCATTCACAAGTTTGAATTTTTTGGTTTGTTTTTTTGAGTAATAAGTTCTCCATGGTGTAACTGGTTGTTTCTCTACAGATAAAGCAATGGTGCTGAAACATCACCCAGACAAGAGAAAAGCAGCAGGCGAGCAGATTGTCAAGGGAGATAATGATTATTTCACCTGCATAACTAAAGGTAGGTCTTACACACACACAAACACACCACTCAATCTGAAGTTCTATATCTGACATGGGTTTGTGAATGTGATGTAACTCCAGCAATAGAGATTCTGTCGGACCCAGTGAAGAGGCGGGCGTTCGACAGTGTGGACCCCACCTTCGACAACACTGTGCCCTCCAAGGCTGAAGGCAAAGAGAAATTCTTTGAAGTGTTTGCTCCTGTGTTTGAGCGCAATGCCAGGTGAGTGAGTCCGAGTCGCCTTTCTGTCCTGAACATCACTGAATACCAGCCAGGGAAAAGGATGTGACCGTGTGGGTTATTTGTTTTTGTTTTTATTTTGTTTTTAAGAAATTATCAATCAGTTGGTGATTGGTATCGTGGTACCTCTTTACATTTTTTTTTGCTTTGTTTTGAATTGTGATACGTCTTCATTCAGAGCATTAAACTGCATCTTTCATGTGATTGACAGGTGGTCCACAAAAAAACACGTCCCAAACTTTGGGACCCTACAGTCATCGTTTGAGGAAGTGGATAATTTCTATTCCTTTTGGTAAGTGTTTGGTAATGTTTTTTCTCCCAAATACAGTATGTGATTTAAATGTCCTTAAGTGTCAGGACAGAGAAATGGAATTTCTTCTATTCGACTGAAATCATTCCAGAGTCCCATCTTTCCATTTTTCATTTCCATTTTTTTAAACCGAGAGTCGAACACATTAACAATCAAAAATCAATTAATCATCACTATTTAATAAGACATGCTTTGTCTGTTTCATTTAAACAGTTCTTGCAGCGCAATCCCAGCAGATTAGCTATGTGTGAAGAATTAATAAAGCCCAACTAGTTTGAAAGTTACGTATTATGCAGACTAAGTAATTTTTAGACGGGTCTTCAGTGTATGTTTGCAAACATAAACCATGAGGAAAATGCATTTTCTGTTTTTCACCCTTGTATTGTATTTTTTTTCTATTGGTCAGGGTTTGAAGAAATAGTAAACTGTGGATCATTAAAAGGAACCAAAAAAGGATGAATACTAAAGGCAAAATACTGTTCTTGACATTATTCCAACGTTAGGCAGCTAAAAATACAATGTCCAGTTTTTTTGCACCACCTGAGCAGCAAGTGCGCTCGCTTGGGGGGTACGAGGTAATAGATATGTGAGCTACAGAGAAATATTGTGCAAAACATTCAGACAGTGTTTTTAAGCAGTTTATTCTCATTGCACATTTTCCACATTGAAGCTGATGTCAGTGCCTGTGTTAATTTCCAATTTAATTTCTGTTTTTTAAGGTACAACTTTGATTCATGGAGAGAGTTTTCATACTTGGACGAAGAGGAGAAAGAAAAAGCTGAATGGTAATCATATTGTTTTGCATCTTACAAGCTATAATTTATAACGCAATACAAGTATGAAAATGTAGTTTTTTTTTTTTTTGTTTTTTTAAGCCGAGATGAACGAAGATGGATTGAGAAGCAGAACCGTGCATCACGAGCTCAAAGGAAAAAAGAAGAAATGAACAGGATACGAACTCTCGTTGGTACGGCCAGTTTAGCATCTTATTCATGAAGCTGCTGTAATCACCTGACTTGAACATCTGTCTTGTTTAAATCAACATGGCTGCCAAATATAGCAAGGCATACAGCTGTGAATCATGATTGGTGGCAAGAAGTGAAAGAAAAATACTTGAAGGAAAACTTGGCCAAATAATGGTAGTTTTATTTCAATTCTGTTTCATATAACATCACTGGCCGATAACATCCAGAAAAACGACTGTCTTCACATGGACTGTCTTCTTTTTTTAATCATAATCACCATCATCATTATGATCATCAGGACAGTTCACTATGTTTACACTATACTGTATTGGCAGTATATAATTTTTGGGCTGCTGTTGTAGATACAGCCTACAGCTGCGACCCGAGGATAAAGAAGTTTAAGGAGGAGGAGAAAGCCAGGAAGGAATCGGAGAAGAAGGCCAAAGCCGAAGCTAAAAAGAAGGAGCAAGAAGAAAAAGAACGGGTTAGTTAGAGTGAAAATCTGACTATTATTATTATGCCTTATTCATCTCTTAAAAAGGTTTTCAGTTGTAAACAATTAAGAAAGATTGACTGGTTTAGAAATATTGTAACACCTAGAAAAGTAGAAATGAAAGCCGAGTGTCAGATCCTTGAGATTTTTCTGGTTATTTAAAGGACTTCAAATTTGTGTTTGGTAAAGATGATACATTTTATGGAGTGTGTGTGTGTGTGTGTTTGCTGCACTGCAGGCTCGACAGGCTGAGATGGAAACAGCTCGCTTGGCCAGGGAGAAGGAAGAAGAGGAGGCCAAACAGGTGGCCCAGCAGGCCAAGAAAGAGAAAGAAGCACAGAAGAAAGCAATCAAGAAAGAGAGACAGAAACTCAGGACAACGTGCAAGGTTTGAGAGATCTCGATTTTAGCTGCCAGATGTCTTGTAAAGGGTTCAAACACAAAGTGGACTTACTTTCATTACAAAGGTGCTGTTACTCTAAATCTCAGTAATTATCAAAAACACTTGACTTTTGTTGACAATATGACCAATGAATTGTAGCCAAAAGGAGTGTAATTTACTCAAACAGCTGATCCTCAGTGACAGTAAGATCAGATAACTGTTTTGTAGGAACTGTGTTTGCTGAGTACTTTACTTACAAATATGGCCACCATGAGCCATGCAGAGAATCATGCATGGGGAGGAGTTAATTAAAATTTATTATAATTATCCTGTGCTCTATCAGGATGTTGATAAAACTCCTCCCCTATATGATTCTCTGCATGGCTTATGTTAAAGTTGCTTGGACTTTGCAGATTGCCACTTTTAAAGTTATGTTTTTCATATTGCAGGATTAACTGGTTCTTTCTTGTTTTCCAGAACTGCAATTACTTTGTGGATAGTGAGGTGGAGAGTGTAAAAATGATGGAAGACGTGGAGAAGCTATGTGATCGACTAGAGCTTTTAAGGTAATGCTGTTTAATAAAATCCTTTATGATGGAGAGATTTTTTATTTTTCTTGTGATCAAATGTGTGCAACTAATTTAATTTTCTTTTTTTTTTTTTCTAGCTTACAGACGTTAAATGAACTTTTAGCTTCAGGGAGCAAAGAGCAGAGCAGAGTTGCCATAGAAAAACAGGCAAGTTACACAAATGTCCATTTTTGTCACGACTCTGTGCTCCTGTTCAAACATAAGTCGCAGAACAAATCACATTTATATAAACGAATTTTCTTAAGAGCTCCCCTAAGAGGTTGTTTCAAAAATAATAGCCAAGATGGAGATTTATATCTGCTTTTATTTACTAGATCAGGTTTTCTGGGGGTCAGAAGTTTCCAGACACGTTGACAGTTTCTGATGTTGTTCCCTTTAAATCTCTTGAACTTGAATTGAACTCTTGTACGCATCAATCTATCAATCCTTTGCCCTTCCTCCTGACAGGAGGAAAAAAAACTCGGTCAGGGTTTTAAACCTCTTCACTCACACAACCTGTTCAATCCACACATTTTCTCTAGAATTCAGGTCAGGGCTTTGCGACGTCACTCCAACACATTTTGCTTATTGTCGTTGTCCTGCTAAAGACTGCGCTGTGACCAGCTACTTATTTTCCTGATGATGTCTTTAGGTGTTCCTTCAGTATTTCTAGATTATTTTCCTTTCTCATCTACTCTCTAAAGTCCACCTGTCCCTTTTTTCCACAAAACACCTGCACATGTTACATTCAACACCATGGTCCAGAGTTAAAATGTGACCCAGTGCTGATCATTTTGACCATTCCTTTTGCCTTGACTTTGGTTCTATCTAACCAGAGAACAGTCCTTCAAAAGGCTGGTGGGCTTCCACAAACTCCCAGGCCTCGAGTAGGACGACTTCTTTGTACAAAAAGAGGGGCCTGCTGCCCTCAGCTCCTTTACCAATTCCTGTTGTTTCCCTTGGTGTTCAGTTGAACCTTTTCATCCATCCTTTTTTATTTCTGAGAGTTAATCCATGAACAATTCAACATCTGTTGATCCCAAAAGTCTTCTTATCATCATTTGTTTCCAATGTTCGTCATAGCTTTGGCTGTTTGCTAATTGTTTCGAAAGGAGGAACCAGGCTGGTGAAGGTGATTTTTTTTTTTTTTTTTTTTTTTTCTCTTCTTTCCTTCCTGAGGTCCTGGCTTAGATGCTTTGGATCCTCACAAGGTATAAAATAAGTAACAAGATGGCACTGACTTTAATACAAGCCACATGTGCATAGGAAATCAGAAGTCAGAATCTTGTGAAAGTCATTAATTTCTGGAATCTTCCAGATTGTTTAAAGAGAACGTCAACTTTAGTCAGACATGCCAAATGAAATAACCTGAATTATGTGTTGAGTTCTGGAAAACTACACCCCGTTGTGTAAAATTAAAACTGCTTGGGAGAAAGATTTAAATTTGTCACTGTCAGATGGCACTTGGAATTCAATTCTGCAACTTGTCAACTCAACCTCCTTATGTGCCCGCCACTCCTTATTACAGTTTAAGGTTGTCCACAGGGCTCATTTCTCT
>JAQMYJ010000012.1:27162541-27177597 GCA_030014305.1 Clarias laeviceps | reverse complement strand
ACCCTCAGCAGATATTCTGATTTCTGGTTTGCTGTTACCATAGACCTGCCAACACAATATGAATTACTTTCAAACATGTAATGCTGTGCACAGGTATAAAGACCAAGTAATTCCTACACCACTGTACACAGATATACCACCGGAACAGCACTAGTGTTGATGATATTGGAGTTGATCTCACCCCAGCACTGACACATGGGAGAGACATGGTTATGAGGTTTTCAAGCGATATGACTTTTGCGCTGAGAAACAGAGACGTGCTGTAGACTCTAACAGTACCGACTGGACCAACATAACTAAATTATTTGTACATATTATGTCATAGTAACACACAGAGCTCCACCGTGTTAGCGTCTCAGACTTGTTTTACCAGTAAATATCGACTCTTCTCTGTTTAAAATAAAGTAAGTGCTACATATCTATAACAAAAAGTAAATTCTGTCCATTAATAACAAAGTACTGAATTGGATATTGAGCTAAATCCCAAATGTTATCTTACAGAGTTGACCGCATCCTGGAGTTGCGTTAGCCTGTCCGCCATATTGTCTGTTCTTTGTAGTCGTGAATCGTTCGTCAACGAGTCGACTCTTTAAACTGAATCTTTTTAAATGAACACTGGGAGTCGACTCACAATCGCACAACTGTGCTTGAAAAGCATCCATTGCGACTTAACTACGTTGTTTGGATTTTTTTTTGAGTGTCATTTAACATGTCTTGATTCTTCTCCCCGTGCTTGGTGGGATTTCCTTTTTTTTTTGCCTGGTGTTTGTGTGTTGGTGTTTGTCATACTTTGAGCATGGCACCCAGGCGTTCCCCCACCATAGCAACAGTAGGCAGTGTCATCATTAACTTTTATGTTGTCTTCTGTGAGGTAATAATGTATCTGCATTTGATTTCACCTTCAAAGGCATTAGTTGGATGGACGTGGGTGGAGTCACACGTTAACCTCTAGTGTTTAATGGAGTGTAGTAATTCGGTTTATTTGGAAGGTAAATAAAAGTTTAGTAGCTACAAAACACATTAATATTCTTGCCCAGCTGTAATGCTTAGGCCTACTTACCATTTGTTATATTTCAAACACAATCTAACATGTAATGTAAGGCTAATCAGATGCTTTTAAATTTTACAGAAATATATAATATTATATTCCCTAAACTGTTACCTCAAAGTTGAAAGTTGTCTAAAATGTCTTTGTATGCTGTGGCAATAACACTAACATCCTTCCCTGGAACAAATGGACCCAAACTGTGAAAATATACCCCCAGCCCATTGTTTATGGACTCAAACCATGGAAATATACCACCAGCCCATTGTGTACACACCGCTATACTGTCGGATAATTTTTTCGCATACACCAAAACCAGATTTGTCCATCCGACTGCCAACTACTGAAGTGTGATTGACCACTACAGTGAACACTCCAGAGTCCAGTGGCGGTGCTTTACACCACTCCAGCTGATGCTTGGCATCGTGCATAAGACTCTTAATATTGTATGCAGCTGCTTGGCAATGATAACTCATTTAATGAGGCGCTTGACACAATTCTTCTGCTGATGTTGCATCCAGGAGGAGTTTAAAGCTGTGTTGTGAACATGTAGAAATATGCAGTTCTTTCATTGGCACTGCTTCACAAGTGTGTGGTCTACCATTTCGAGGCTGATGTGTTGATAACACTTCCCTTTCACAATAGCATCACTTACAGCTTCCTGAGCAGATTTAGCAGGGCAGATATTGTATGAATTGAACTATTGCATTTTGTCACTGAGCCCTACAGTACAGATACTGACTTTTGTCTATAACAGCCATCTTTAAACATATCTAGAAAGGCCTGGTGTGGGTGTAAGGCTTTCATTCCACCCAAGCAGGTATAATTTTTTTTTTATTTAAACTGATTTTCCTGATTAGCTGTCATAAAGGCTGCAGCCACCCCCTTTCTAAGTCCACATATATTTTTAAACCATATAGGTTAGATTTTTACCCTTAATTAGGCAAAGAACCACATTTGGGAACTGGGTGATGGCACCTAGGCGTTCCCCTACCAATGCAACAGTAGGCAGTGTCATCATTAACTTTTATGTTGTCATCTGTGAGGTAATAATGTATCTTCATTTGATTTCATCTTCAATGAGATCGGCATTAGTTGGATGGACGTGGGTGGAGTCGCAGGTAAACATCTAGTGTTTAATGGAGTGTAGTAATGAAGTTTATTTTGAAGGAGAATAAATGTTTAGTGGCTACAAAACACATTAGTATTCTTGCCAAGCTGTAATGCTTAGGCCTACTTACCATTTGTTATATTACAAACACAATCTAACTTGATGCATACATTTTTTGTTAAAATTATTACCCTAGATGACCCTATTATTACCCTGACTTTGATTTCAATTATAAAGATGGCAGCAATGCAATGTCTGAAAAAAATCACAAAAGTAAAAAAAAGTCATGGAAGTATTTCAGTTTATGCCCTATAAAGGATTAAAGATAACACATCTGAATCAAATTTGAATGCACATTTGAAAAAAGACAAACAAAATGGGTTTTCAGACTGTAAATGTATAAAATAAATACAATGCAGACTTTTGGGGATCGACAGAATCGACACAACATTAATTCCACAGTGTACTTCAAAATGTGTTCCCTGTTTCATGTGCAGAGAATGTCGGTTAAGAGGGTTTCTACCATTCGGAACACTCTGGAACGCTCTGGAACATCAGCAAGACAGATGTCTCTTCCCTGGTAACAAGCACTTCAGATACCAAGTGCTACACCCACTATTATTATTATTATTATTATTATTATTATTTATGAAGGTTTATTAAACAATAATGAATACAAAAAATTAGGCACAATAAACAAAATTATGCAACATGTACAGTCCTGAAGTTGAGCAGAAAGAAAGAAAGAAAGATAAAAAAATAAACAATCTAAAGGACAAAATAAATGCATAAATAAACTCAGGGCTCTCATGTTCAACTCATTTAGTAAGAAGGCAGTTTAACTGCTTTTTTGTCTTTAACATATTCCAGTGACATTCAGTGAAACAGACAGAGCTGTATTTTAAAGCATCCACACTTTAAAAAACAAACATACACAATAACAGCAAGTTATTAAAAGCAAACTCCAGGCTCTTATCACTATCAAAGACACCAAACTTAAGATTTTCCACTGTGATGGATGGAATAACAATTCCTTTCGACTCTGGCCAGCTCTGCATGTTACTCCAGAACGAGTTCACATAAGAAAACCAAATGACCTCCTATTTTATGATCTATGATCTTAAAGAAAAACATGTTGATTTGTATCACAAATAAATGTTAACTTTAAACATTCATTTGTTGTCATCTCATTAAATAATCTGAAACGGACCACTTAGGAAGGAAGAGGAAATTAAATATATAATTTTCTTTTTTTTTTTAGTCACAAAAAATTATATTTGTAAATTAATTTACATTAGAGAAGAACTTGCTGATGGAAATGCCAAAGGTCTAACTGGAAGTAAGAAGCATACTTTTGGGGGGAATCTTAAAACAGAAGAAACATTTTTAATAAAGGATTTTAACCATTTAGGTTTCAAGATGGCGGCACGGTGGCATAGTGGTTATCACTGTGGCCTCACACCTCCAAGGTCAAGGGTTTGAGTTCTGCCTCAGGTCTGTGTGCATGGAATTTGCATGTTCTTCACGTGCTGAATGGGTTTCATCCTGGTACTCTGGTGTCCTTCCACAGTCCAAAGGTTAAGGCTAAAGTGGTATAAAGGCTCCCTGATTGTGCAAAAATGAATACATACGATGATCACCATTGGACTCCCTATTAGATTACAGAGGATCCTAGATGGATGAAAGGATGGATGGTATGAAGGCTAAGTGGCTTTCCAGATTGCCTGTTGTGTGTGTGTGTGTGTGTGTGAGGCCTGCGATGGATTGGCACCCTGTTAGTGGTGTACATTGCCCAAAGTCTCCTGCCCCCAAACCCCCTTCCCCCACCTGACCCTGTACACAGGATAAGCGGTATAGAAGATGAATTTATGAATGAATGAATGGGTTCATTAATTTCTAGACCCCATTCATGATGTCAAAATCAATCACATTCATCCCTCCATCCTCATAGTGTTTAATCATGTCGTTCTCTCTTACATATAGTGATTTTTGTTCCTCCATATGACATTATAGTTGACATTGTTTATGGAGTGCGCAGTCCACTATAGTGAGCTGAAGAGTGTGACTGTCATGCCTATTTTAAGTGTTTGGACTTGAACATGACGTAAACCCCCTCCTGGGCGGAGTTTGTATTCTCACGTGACTCGCGCGAGCAAATGAAATTCTATTATGTCGTAGTATGTGTGTGGCGCATGCGCGTTGTACAGCACTGCGCACTGTAGCAGAAGCTGCGGTCAGAAGTGTGAGAGGTTGAGGGACAGCGGGGTACAGCAGATGGCCACTGTACTGTCAGAAAATCACTAGCGACGCGTTGGACGGTGTGTGGACTCGTGAAAGGAAGATGTCTCGTCTGTGGGTGCTGTGTGTCCTTCTTGGTTTGGTGCGCGCGCAAATTGACAGTAAGTCGGTGTTTGGATTTGTTTTATTTGCACGTTTGAAGCCATAAACAACATCAAGATACAGAACTGAAAAACGGATTTGAGTAGTTAATAATATTATATCGCCTGTATTTACGTAAAACATGGACCAGGAAATATTGTTTTTGTTTGTTTGTTTTGCGCCCTTCTGTTTGTTTTGGTCCACTGCAGTTGTACAACATTCCGTGATCTCATTAGCTTGAAAATCATCATCAGTTTGTTGTAAAACCTTCAGTGTCGGAGGGAAGTCTGTTTCCTTTAAGTTTAAAGTCAGAACCGCACGAAACCTCACAGTGCTGTTGTACTGCTGTAGTTTCATCCACGTTTGTGGATTTTCTTATGGTTGTGTTGAGAAACTTAGTAAGGTGTGATGCACAACATTTCCAGAGAAACATAACCAGACATGCGGGCGATGAGCCTCTGCGGACGTCGATGAGGTAAAACAACTAGATGTTTGATGGAATACCTGTTTATCAGAAGACCATGATATTTGTTTATTCCTCACACTGGTCCAACAGCAGAGACGTGGATAATGTAATGCTGCTGAAGAGTCTCAGCTATGGAAATGAGAAACACTTCGTCCTCTCTGAAATGATCAGCTTTTCGACATTACTTGGGTTCTGATCTCTTGCAAGGGAGAACAAAAAAAACAGCTCCTGCGATGATGCTTGAGCAGCGATGAGTGATAAAGATTGGAAAATGACCAAGCGATGGCCTTTTTTTTTTTTTTTTTTTTTCTTCCCTTAACCCCCATTCCGCAGTTTTTGTTTTTTTGCACCGTTCTGTGTAAACTCTACAGACTGGTGTGTGTGTGTGTGTGAATCCCAGTGCCAGTGTTATATATGTTGATACGGTAGGTTTCCTCTGGGTACTCTGGTTTCTTTCCATAGTCCAAAGACATACAGATTTGGATAATTGTCATTCCCAAAATTGCCCATAGTGTTTGATTGTGTGTGTGTGAATGTTGACCGGAGGTCCCGCTATGGTTGTGTAAAGGGGAATAAATACAATGGTAATTGGCCTCTACAGTTCCTAGTTGGACTACAGAGGTTCCCAGATGGAAGTGTTATAGCAGGGCATAAATGTTAAAGTGTATGTTTTTTCTCTACCTTGTAACAGAGGTTCTTAGATGGATAGATGTTATGTAGACATATACTTTTTTTTATTTCCTTGCTTTCTAGACATCAGATCACAGGTGCACCTCAGACCCCCTAACAGTGTGCAACCAACCAGTTCACCACAGTGGATAGAAACTGCAAACCACACCTTTACCAACCACTACCATTCTGAGTAATTTCATTGCAGAGCCTTTGTAATTAAAATCTGCATTTATTCGCCTAACCATAGTATTCAAAAAGAGAAAGAAAGATGTGTGTTCCTATAGATGTAACATCTTTTATCGTTCTGAACAAAGGGTCTTGCATTTTTGTTTCAAAGTACAGAAAGTTAGCAAGTCATCCTCGACTTGTGTTCCACTGTTCTCCACTTTGCCAATGGGATGTGAGTGGTGTGTGGTCAATTCTGTCATTGCTAACATTCGAACCATCATTCGTGCTTCTCCCTTCCTGTTCCTGTTTAGCTTTTTTGGGAAACCTAAACTTGCTGGTTGAGAGACTTGTGGCAGTGGTGGTTAAGTGGTACAGCCTTCTTCTCAGTTTAGTTTAAAATTTTCGTTCTGGAGCTTTAGTTGGGTTTCCTTCTACACAACTGATTCCTCCTTCGTTCACTAAATGTTTTACCAAGCCAAGGTAAGGCAATGCTTCTGACTTGACTGTGTTGCATTAAGGAACTTGTGACCCATCACACTAACTGTTATGCTGTAATCTCGTAACAGCCCAGTGGACTTGACGTCCAGATTCAGGAGCTGACATCACAAAGCCTAGTGGTGCGCTCCTTAAAGTCCATTGGTTTAGTGAACTTCCCTTATAGCAGTCATCAGAGGAGCACATGGTCATTGTGTGTGTGAGGCAGCAATCATGAGATTCAGCTGTGCTGATGGTGATCTCCATGTTCAATTCCAGTCACAGGAATGCCTGAAGACAAGTCTGGATCAGCCTCTGTAAGCTCACTGAGAGGCTTTTAAACTTGGCACAGAAGACATTCCTATAATCACATGATATTGCTCAAGAACACAGCACCGTGCAAATGACTCAAAGAGTAAGAACCAGGGACCACCCGATACGATATTACAATATCTTTGGTGTTGATTCGATCTGTATTGCGGTTCCGTAAGTGTCACGATTTTACATATCTCCTGATTCTGTTGTTGATCTTTTGGCTTCTCCCGTCAAGGGGATGCCGCAGCGAACCATTCAATCTTAGCACAGGTTTTACGCCGGATGCCCTTCCTGACACAACCCTCCCATTTCATCCTGGTTCGGGACCAGCATTGCCTCCTGGGATTTGGCCATTGGCTGGGAATTAAAATTAAACCCAGACCCACCAATACCCTACAAATCTCCTGATTCAATGTTGTTGTTTTTTTTTTTTTTTAGAGTTTGTTACAAGTTTAAACAAACATAGCAATATACGTTTTGCTCATACCACACGCTGCCTGCCAATGTGTGAATAGTTTAGAGCACCACCTGTGGGATTATAGAAGAATGGCAACATTTTACTGCCTCAAATGCAAACATAAAATATAGATTTTGGAGTCAGTGTGGCAATACTTGCGCACACACAAGAATCACAATACATTACTGAATTTTTCCCTGTCTCTATTAAGAAAATTGTCCATGCCATATATGGAAAACAGACATGTCCACCTAAGAGCAGGTCATTGGGGACATGTTAACCCTTGCACACACTGGCCTCAGTGTGAACTCTGAAATATCAATCATTACACACTCTTTGCACAGAAGGTCCTCAGCTGGCCGCATCCTCAGTAGACCTCACCGAGAACAACTCCTCCTTTATTGGTGCAGCTGAAGCGGTGTTGAATTTTTTTTCTACATCTAGAAGCAGTCCTAGGTCTGAGGAAGTGTTGGAGATGCAGGTTGGCCTCCTTGCTGATGGAGCTCTCGGGTTGTCATTGTATAGCAGATTCTCTGAACAGATTCCACCAAAAGATTCTCCAAGAGCCTGGCATGGGATCTGACCCTTGTGCTGCAGTGACTTATCCTTTGCCTTGTCAGATAAACTACATGCCCTGGTAAAAAGCATATGATGTATGTGTTGGATGAATGACTCTGGAAAGCAAAAACACTCATGTAGTTCCTCATAAATCATTACGAGGGCAATTTTGTCAGGTAAATTTTGATGTTATGACGGTCTTTATTTATGTTCATACTCATTGAACCACCAGATTTTCTGGGGTGGAGCTTTGTGTACTTGGGTGGGGGGCTAAAGTGTGTGGTCATCAAGTCTTATTCAACTGTTAGATGTTGGTGTCAAGTTTTGGAGAATGTTCCACGAATATGAATTTTTTACACCATGTAATATTTATTGTAATATTTCAGGCATCCCTGTAACAGAGGTTTACTGACTTCTGCATTTTTCTCTGTAAAAACACTATTTCTATTTCTACAAAAAAAAAAAAAAAAAACCTGGGTTGTGTTTTATTAGGAGTGATGAGTGTTTGTATATGCTCACTGTCAAGCTGTGAGTTAAGCAAAACATCAGGCCTAATATAATTGTCGTAGTGATGTAGGTCAGGAGTTCTCTGGGTGGACAGATTTCTGTAATCCGGCACATTCTTGGCCTGAGTGGAACTTCCTTTTTAGCCGGGTTGGTAGAACGATTTGTTAAGCAAACCCTGCAGTTTTGGCTGAAAAAAAGCTGATTGCGAAGCAAGAGATTATGTTTGTGTCTTAAATAACACAAGATTTACTTGAGTGTGTTGAGCATGAGTGTGTGGAACAATAAAGACACTTCAAATATTCATTCTATTAATTATATTGTATACCATAACAGAATAGATAATCTCATAACAGCAGTTTGACATGTCACATTTAATACATTTTATGATTTAAAGAACAAATTATCCATATAGAAATCGCTAAATGAGAACCTTATTTGTCTATCTAGCGTCTTAATAATTTCATTTAATTATTAAATATTATTTCATAATCAGATGCTTTAATAATAAAACCTTTAATATTTTTTTCCACACCACTGTAATGCTATTTATTTAGGAGCATACTAGTTTGGTTTATTAAACCAAACCAGTATGCTCCTAAACATCATGCGATCATGCCTCCTGAAAATAAGATTTAAAAGGAATGACCCTATGTGTGTCTTTGTTTTCCACACGCAGTGGTGTTTACTCTGGGAACGTTCCAGAATGTGAGCATCCCAGTGAACGGGAGTGTGGAAGTGAACGTGTCCAGAATCCCAGCTGAAGCGGCCTTCGTCATGTTGCAGTTTCACACTCAGCACCGCAATGCCACCATCTCATACACAAGAGTAAGTCTCGCACAATACGCTCCATTAACCATTCTCACACACGCGCACACACACACACACACACACACATTAATGTTTATCTAGTAGGAAATAAGTGTCAGTGTCAATGTAAACATTAATCTGTATCTTGTATTTACACATAAAAAACTTGTAACCTATAAATGAATGTGAATTTATCAAGTGACCCAGCAGCTTTGTTACCTTTGAGTGATTTATACGATGCACACATATTTGACGTGATTCCAGGCTCCAGCTTCTCACTTCTGAGGCTCTGCATCATTTTGTTTATCATTCAGTCTTCTAAACATGTTTGCTTTTTGTCCAGGTCCCAGCGTATGGTTCTTCGCTCACCGCAGTCGACTCTGGGCTGCTGTTTCCTCTTTCACCAGCTCAGTCGACCCTCTCGTGCTTCCTGCTGGCTCCTAGCACTGACCCTGTTGCTGGAATAGGAGTTATCCTGCCTTACTCAAGCACTGGTATATCGGCTCATTCTGCTTTCTGTTAGGTTGCGTATAGAGAAGTGTGTCAGCATTGTGTAAAAGCATCAGTTTCACAGCATTTATGCAATAACAACTTGTGTGTAGAAGTGTGTGTGTGTGTGTGTGTGTGTGTGTGTGTGTGTGTGTGTGTGTGTGTGTGTGTGTGAATTCATTTTATATTCTTAATAACCTGTTTCTAAGTTCATGTTCTATCGCTAGTTCAAACGTAATCCTGTATGAATGTAGACATTCGACTTCCCTCAGTATCGAGTTGTTGTTTTGTGTTGTGCGCAGACCCTGTCCCTGGGGCCTGCAATCTGGAGTTCCCACTGGAGATCGATCCAAACCTCTACCTGCACTATAACCTCTATGAGACGATCATTCACTTCGCTCCTGCTAACATCGGAAATGCGAGGTATCAACCGGCTCCTCTCTCGTTATCTTTCATTGTATGTTTTGAGCCTCTAGTTTGTTGAAATGTCCTCTTAAAGGCTTAAAAGGTGCTGTTTCAAATGTAAAACCATTTGTAAAAATTGTCAAAAAGTCAAATTTGACAATTTTTGACACATTCGACTCATTGAATCAAAAATTATCTGCACTCTGGTTATATTAAACCTTCTATTGGCAGCACTTTCTTTCCGTTGAAGGTTACAGTCTCCCCAGTCACTGCCATGCAAGTGTGAACGTGTTGCATTTTGTAACTGCAGAAAATGATGCCTTGTGCACTTGTGATTTGCACAAAATAAGAGCAGCGTGCAGTGATTCGTTTGTGGCCTGAGGGTGTACCTGGTGTTGAAACAGCTCATGGAAGAGCATAAACAGAAGCGGTTGATATCTGCAAACAAAATTTGCACCGATATTGTAAGGAAGTGAAAGTTTCTTAAAGAGAATCATTACTGTTCATGAGACATGGATTTGTCAGCCTAAAACATACTGCATATTAATATTGAATATGAAATCTTGTGACAAATGGAAGTGTTTTGAAAAGCAAGGAGATTATGTCGAAAAAATGATGTATGACAGTTTCTTTTGTTAATTAAAATAAATCCTACCGCCAGGGTGCCGATAATTTTTGACTCTCCTTTGTAGTTATTTTTAAAGTGACATCTCTGTTTATAAAGTTTACTTGCAGTGAAATGAAATTTGACCCTTCAGGAGTATATGGGGTTGCATAACAAATGTTCCACTGTGTTATGCGTTGTGTTCAGCATCCCTGCTGAACTGAAAATAACAGCATTATCTTTGTGTTTAATGATGTCACTTCTTGTTCTTCCTGTTTCTTCTTTTGTTATCATTTAATAACATTTTGTTCCTCCCTGCTCTGGGATCAGAGGAGTCTCTCCACCGGCATGTGATTTGGAAATTGGGTCAACCACTCGCTGGCGGTTAACGTATGATGTGTACCAGTACTTCCTTCCCGAGAACGACCTGTCGGAGCGGAGTCTGATGATCGGCATGGAGGCGGTTGCCAGGGTGCCTACCATGGTGGGAGATGGTAGAAAGGTCAGCGAAGGAAAGAAGTACACATGCTGATATCGTTAAGACTTTGCACGCTTTTAATTATTGATTTAAATGTTAATATTTTACTCAAGGTAATATAACGTCATAATTATATCCATCATAATGCTGTAAACATGCACCATGCAGCATATTCATTCATAACAACATTAGTAGTATTAAAAGGCTTTTCTTTAGTTTATCTGAGCATCTAATTCTATTCTAAAACCACTGCCTGTTTTTTATACGATAATGTATAATATAAATATAATAAAGTTATGCATGATTATTTTCAACTATCTATTTTTTTTTCCACTTTAAGTGGATTCACATAATTAAAAACAACATAAAACCTTGTGGTGTTTGTTCTTAAATCTGCTGTCTCCTTGTTTCCTAGCTAATGACGTTATCCTCTCAAGATAAAACCATGGTGTCCTTCAACTCCATCCCAGGACAAGGTGTCATCTACTACGTCATCGTGAGAGACCCCGTCTACAACACCTCAGCTGCCTACGTGCCCGTGCACACTTACGCCTGCAGCTTCAACTCCACTTTGGACGGATGCACCACGCAAGGTGATAACCCGTCTACCCTACTGGATTTATAACATATGACTGCTGTAACATCTGTACATTTCATGATGTTGGTTACATATGTGTATGTAATACCCCTATCTCACCTATGCAGTTTGACTCGCGGTGAGATGTGGTGTTGGGCACCGTGAGCTGTCGCGAGTGACTGCCCGACGTTACGCGAAGTTCTGCAAGGTCTGCGAGCTTCTGCAAGGGCCACCAAAAAATATAACGTTTAATTTTTCGCACGGAAAGATGGAAACGTAATCACAGCGCCAAAACCCGCGGTGAATCATGATGAACCGTATTTGTGCACAGGCTTATTAATTAAATAATGAGAACCGTTAAAGCGCAGGAGCCTGGTTTATATTTGACGCATGTTGTCATGGAGCAGCCGCGCAACAAGCATTGTTAATTCCTGCATATATTTTGTTTGTCAGGAATATTTCAAACCAAGACAAAACACTCGTGTCTAGCAGATTTCCAAGTCAAACCGTATAATGTTAAATACACTGATGAGCACTGATGAGCTCTGTCTATATTAAACTTTTTCGCAATCATTGTGATTGTCATGATCATCTCAGTATGTGACTTTTTTTTTTTTTTAATTCAACAACTGTTATAGAAAAGAATGTTACTGTTTGACTCAATAACCGTCTAGAGTTGTACATATACACCAGTCTGATAATTTACAGTCTCTCCATTTTTTTTATTGCTAAAATAAATAAACGAAGCAAAAATGGAGAGTGTGAGCTCATGTGTCCCCATTTGTAAATCAAGGACACCCCCACCGGGCCTCGCCCCCTAGTTCAGGAGCTCTCGACTGCCTAAAATGTTTTCAGACCTATAACGCAGCTTTATCATCTTCACCTGCATTCTGTTTCTAAAGTTTTATGTTTTTTTTTTTTTTTTTGTGTGTGTGTGTTTTTATTTTTTCCTACAGGGAGAATTTCCACCAAAGTGTTTTTCACCATCACTGGCCTTGCTGGACTTCTTCTGTGTTTCTTAGGGCATCATTTTTTCAAATGTGGTAAATCAATTACTTTCACTTTTGAGATACTGCTTACTGTAATACATCATGCTTATCATGTTTGTGAGATTGATTCAGAGCTGATTTGTGGGTTTTTCTCTGACACCACAGCTGTAATCATGCTGAGCTTCCTCCAAGCACATGTTTAGTAATCATTTTTTTTTTTTTTTTTTTTTTTGTAATGCTAATACACTTGACCGTATGCACCGTTCTCTTTATTTATAAATTTCTCTTTGGATTTTCATCTCCGTCTTTCCCTCAGAGCTCTTCTGTTTAGGGTTTGGCTTTGCAGCTTTCTTCTTCTTTGTGCTGATCACGAGAACCACCATGCTGGATTATGACTGTAAGTCCATCTCAGAGGAGTGCTAAACTGCAGCTTTTTAAAGTTTATTTATTTTTTTAAGAGTTTTATTATTTTTGTAAAGCAATTGAACAATGTGAAACCTTCAGGTATTAAATCAATTTTAAATAAAAAATTTAAGGAAGGGAGTGGTCACAGTGATGGTTAATTTTCTTTTTAGACTAGTCACTTATTTCCTCTGGAATGTTATCCATTTGCTGAAAGTTTTTCCATTTTTTTCCCCAGTTGAGCTTCTTGCAGTCTCATATGTGTCAATTATTTTCCTCAAGTAGATGTTTCAGCTTTGACTTGGTTTCATGGTGCTTTGATCATTAAGTACAACAAGTGAGGCCAAAGGTTTAGTGTACGTACTAGCATAGAAATGCTAAAGTAAACAGACTGTCAGATCTGTCAGACTCGCCTGGCATATTTTTGGTCAAAGTTGGCATTGCTTTAATATTTAACCTTAAATCGCTACTAAGTAAAAGTGGTTTTACACTACTTATATGTGGTGTGTCTGTGAGAAAGCTGTGAAATGGACAGTGTTTTTATTTATTTATTTATTTATTTATTTATTTTTAATGGAATCTGCAAGGGTTCAGTCACATGTGGTGCGAGTGGGCTGTGAGAAAGCAGCCATGTAGTATCCTTCTGTAAACCTAATCAAGCTTTGGGTGGTGATTCTACCCCGCCCCAGTGATATCAGTATAAGAGGAAGGACTGCTTCTTCAAATGAAATTGAAGCTGAAAAGTTGCACTGAAGTGAGAAATGAATACTGGACCATTTCAGGTTTCATGTTCTGTATGTGCCGTTATGTGTGTTGTGTTGTTTTTATCACCTTCTCATATGTACTGCTCGAGTCATGAGGTCAGATGAGTCATTCTCACTTCACAGGCATGAGAGCAGAGTAGTGAAGGTTGTTGTTTGGTTGGGTCCTGCTGTTTTCCTCTTTTGTTAAAGATTTTAAATTTTTTATATACATATGCCTCTTTAAAAGTATTAGAACAGAATTAGAAGTACTGTGTTAGAACACTTGATGGCATCAGGCATCTGTCGTATTAAGCAGTTAAGTAATTTACTTCAAATGATGATTTAGACAGAAATTAAAACGTTAGTATTTCATATTGAAATATTATAAAAATTAAGCAGGTTTACCCAGTTTATCTGATTTAGTATTGTGAATGAATTCTTTAATGGGTAAATAAAATTTTATACTTTATTTGAGTGAAAAACATTGGATTCCATTATACCTATTTATCTTAAATGGTACATATACACAGATGTCTAGGAATCACTTTGTTTCCTCCATCTGCCTTTGCAGTGCAGTTGGCTCTGACGGCCCTTGTGGGCGTCGTAGGGGGCGTGTTCCTGGTGATGATGTGGTGGCGCTTCGGCTCGGTGATGGCCTGCGTGGTCGTCGCCGGCCTCATGCTCGGCTTCCTCATCTCTTCCATCGTCTTTTTCACGCCACTTGGTAAGGAGACAAACGTGCAGTTAATCAATAAACAGTTTATACAAATATATATAACGTGTGCAAACTATGCTAACGTCCTTCATCCCCTCCATCCTCCCCACACCCCAGGCGACCTCGCCGTGTTTCATGATGACGCGGTGTTCTGGGTGATGTTCATCTGCATTGTGCTAGTTGTGCCTCCGTTTTTGATCAGATGGCCAAAAGTGGTAAATCTTCAAGAATGTCACATATATTGTATATACAAAAGTGCAAAAGTCTTAGGCACCATATTATATGCTGTACCAATTTTGTTATATACATTTATCATGTCTACATAATTATGTACAAAATCATTCAGTTCAAAAATAAATAACATTACAGGAGAATATATGCATGGCTGTAAAGAAAAATGTATAGTACAAGACAGACCAGTTTTCAGATGAAAAAATGAAAAACCTAATGTATGCTCCTGCGGTTTGCATAAAAATAGAAAGGAGCGAGTGTGACAAAAGCTACATTTACACTGTCAGTTAAATGTGACCCATTTCTGATTTTTTTTTTGCTCATATGAGACACATATCGGATATGTTCTATGTCCATGTAAACAGGAAAAAAAACGCATGCATTCCTATATTTCGAGATCGGTTTCAGGCCTCCTTCATAAGTGGAAATAAATCAGATATAAATCAGATATGTGCTAATGTGAT
>JAQMYJ010000012.1:27142400-27156739 GCA_030014305.1 Clarias laeviceps | reverse complement strand
TATCTGATAATAATAAACCTATGAATTTATGTTCTAATATAATATTTGATAGCGATTATGTAGGGGGGGCAATCCATAGCAGGGGGGCATTTTAGCGCATAACACCGGCACTCTCTCCCTATATACCGCGTCAGTCGTGCTTTTTAACCAATCAGATGTGACCTCGCCATTTCAACCAATCATAGCCCGCCAGGAGGGCAGCCTAAATCCTATTTACATGAAATAAAGCTTACGGACATGTTGCTATGACAGCAAGTGCGAGATGCGCATCGAAGAACGAAACGATCCAAGATCAGGACAAATCCACAACAATCAAATCCAGCTAACGGAGTTAGCGACGTACGAAGAACGGACCCTGGGGCTCTGAAGTGTTCCTCCAGTTCAACCTACAGCTACAGCATATAAACATATTCTATAAAATTAATTGCTTTAAACTGCATAGTAACAGTTTGTGGAAGTGCAGAAATAGGTGCAGAAGTGGCAACCCTGGCTTCAGAACGTAAAAGTCCTGCCACATATTTGTTCCATCCATTAACTAAACCAGCTGATTCTAATAAGCACAACTCTTCAGCCAAGTGGGCGAGAACTAATTAGTGACATCACTTGTTTTGTGCTACTTGGCAGGACTTTACTTTCTAAAGCCACCTCTGTATCGGTGTGATGGTTGGGGGTTGGGGGGGGACATAATTTTGGCCATATTGAGAATGTGGAATACCCTGAATGCAGTACTCACGTTAGTGTGCTGCTCTTTGAGCTGCGTGACGATAGCCGGGTCGTCTCTCTTGCTGGTCATGAGGAGGCGGAAGACCTGCTCTCTGTACTTACTCATGATCAGCTCCAGCGCTGACTGGTGCTCTTCTAAAGACGTACGCAACTCTGAAAACACAGGATACGGAGGAGGCTTTAAATATAATCAATGTCATGTTTTAAGATGCATAGACATTGGATGACACACACACACACACCTTTGTTCTCCTGCTGCAGTTCCCGTATTTGCCGGTTCTCCTGCTGAATGCCCATCACCAGAGTAGATCGTGGACGATGCCTCGCCACCTGGTTGAGTGCCTCGATCTCTTCCTGATACTAAAAAATTAACAGCAAGGTTAACAAGTCAAGCAAGAGTAAATGAATTAGATAAAAGAACATTCACATATAATCACAACAAGAACGTAAGAAGAGAAAATGCCTGGCGTGTGAAGACGTATGAAAATCAGAAAGAGATAGAGGAAGTGTTTAGTTATTTACCGCATCACTGACATTCTAGGAAACGTTTTTCAATTGTTTAACATTGATGGAAAGAGCCTCAGGGATCGGCGCTTTGCCACCCGACAACACCTAAACATGTTATGATGTAAATAACATATGTATGAGTAACAAAAGTCACTGAAGAAAAAAAAAAACAAAAGGGTGAAATACACTGCCAAAGAAAAGTCTCCATTTCAGAAGGGTCAAATTATTGGGCTGCATCAAGCAAAGAAATCAACTAAGGATATTTGAAAATATTGGAACTGGGTAAAGAACCCTTTGACACATTATCAAAAGGACATTGCTGAACCATCAACTTTGTGGAAGAAATGTAGTCAGACAAAAATCATGAATGGAGATCACTTAAGCACTTGAAGATTTATGGAAAAAAATTAACAGTGAAAACTATAGCTATGTTTAACAGTGAAAGTAAGAGCATTTACCATTCGCTCACAATGTGGTGAGAATTCAGCATTGGAACTAAACAGCTGTATGGCCATAAGAAAACCATGTGTTAGTGAGAATAATCAGGAACAAAGGATGCAATGGCCACATCAGGGTAAGAAGGGAAGCGATGCACCCATCATGCATACTAGCCTCTGGAGGCAGTGTTATAATCTAGGCTTAGTAATGTTATGTGGCAATAAAATGACATCAGCTGATGACCTGAATATACTGAATGACCAGATAATCACATCTATGGAGTTATCCTTGCCTGATGGCACAGGCATATTCCAGGACTCAAGCTGTGACATTACCTATCACTCATGTGAGCATGAGGAATCATGTTCTCAAATGCACTGGCCACCATATCAAAGATAAATGTGACTGAATTAAATCTTAGAGACATTTTCTGGCCAGGCAGTACATCTCATGAACGAAGGTGTAAAACTGACATTTTCAAGCACAGTACAATGATGTGACTCTTAGTCGCAGGAAAACATTTCAATTGTGCAAATGTTTCAAAGAAGTCTGTATATCCGGGCCAAGGTGGCTCTGACCCCACTTTAGTCATTCCCATGGACATTCCACAAATCGAACGCCTTTATCCTTGAAAACGAGATGCATCTGTCTGTGGGAACTGCACACCCAGTCATTCACCAACATCGCTTGCACATTACAGGAACTCGGCTGGGAGTTATTGTCACATCCCCTGTATAGTCCTGACCTCTAAAACCTCTAAATAAAGTCTAAGGCATTTCCACATGTTTGGGCCATTAAAGGAGTTCCTGGGAGGCCAGCGGTTCAGGCATGAATCAAGCCAGTCCACTCATGGATCTGGCATACTGAAAATGCTTTCTACCTTGCTGGTATTCAGGCACCAATGAAATTCTGGGATAAGTGCATTAGTGTAGCAAGCCAAGAATTTTGTAACAAAAATGTATGCATTACATTTTTTGTCATTATTGAGTACTATTAGTTTCATTCTTTTCGTACTGAAGTACATCCAGCGTTATGCAGTATTAGAATTTAAGTTCCATAGAAATTTCACAAGTCAAGCCAGATTGTCAGTCAATCTGGGGCTGGACCGTCCCAGAGACAAATAACTATGAATCTTCAAATCTTTTCAATCTTAACAGAATTATGGTTCAATTTGAAGAAAATGGTAAAAACATCAACAACCTGGTCGACCTGGGTCTTCTAAAAGACTTCTAATGCTATCTAAAGATCTGTTGAGAGCAAAACTCTTATTCTATGCTAAAAAATAAAAGCTGACAAAGTGTTAATAATGTTTTAACAGTAAATATCACTTGCTCAAATGCAGAACACATTTTGGTGCATATCATACAACGACGGGAGTTTATTTACTTCTTGCCAACTTGTGGCCAGGTGTCAACATATTTTGCCCATATCTGGATGACTTGTGATCATGTCCACTGTGAAGAACACTTCGTAAATAAATAAATGATAGCATTAATAGTGTTCAGGTCAGTAGTAGAGCTGCGCAACACATGTCAGACTCCTCAATGTGAAGCAGACGGTAATGGACCATCAGAGAGATTACAGGATGTTTTTAATGATGATTATGATGAGTATGCACCTGCTTCATGGCCTCTACGCGTTTGTTCAGGACAGTAGTTTGTTCGATCAGGATCTCAGCGGCGTTGTCGTGATCTCGGAGCCGCTCCACCAGAGACCTGGCGTCTGTCAGCACCTTCTCCAGCGAGCAGCTCATCTCTGACCGGGCACACAAACACAACACGACATTTAATCGCATTTTAATGCATTTAGACTACTATCATTACTGGGTTTTTTTTTCCAATTCTTAAACTAAACATTCCCGGATTCTTGTTGACTCCCTGCTCCTGAAACTCAGTATATTTTTAAAAACACAGCTAATACGAGCTAGCTAATTATCGCTAGCTCCTGAGCTAAAGTAAACACGATGCTAATCCAAAACAATTCTGTACCAGTTACTACTTATATATTACGACATATCAGAATGACTTGAGTGTATAAAATATCTACCTAAAAGGCACAAAAATCATTCAAAACGCTAGCTTGGTCGAATAAGTTTACTTCCTTGTTGACGCGCTAGGCATTATGGGTAAGGTGTTGCTACGGCAGCGCCGCATGAGGGAGGCAGTGTGCAAAACAAGCCTCAATCATGTCTGTCTTTTGTTAGCAATAAGCTAACCATGATGAGTGGTGTGTGTATGTTCTCTTTAAAAACATTGCGCAGTAGAATCAGTGTTATGGATTTAACAAGTGAACATGTCGGCATGTTGATTAATCACAAGCCATATATATATATATATATATATATATATATAGTCTCGGCTGATGCAAACAGTTGTTTTCTGATGACTTGTAACTATTCAGGGCTGAAATTCCCACAAACAGTTTTGTACCTAAGCTTCCAAAGGTTAGCCTCCAGTAATGAAACTATATATAAAATCTCAAGATTTTTTCCTATTGCCTTCTCAGGAAGTTTTTCCTTGCACTGTCACCCGCAGCTTGCTCATCAGGGACAATCTGATCATTCTGATTTATATGGATTATCTCACACATTTCATACTCGTTTCCCTGATTTTCTTTTTCATTCCATTGATTCTGTAAAGCTGCTTTGCAACAATGATCCTTGTTAAAAGCTTTATATAGTTGAAATTGAATTGAATTGAATTGAGCCGTCCAAACCTAATCTGGATATTGATTTGGTCATTTAAACTTAAATAATAAATGCTAAATTCTTAGAGTAACTCTGCATGAGAAAGCAACGTACTTGTGGTAAAGGTTGTAAATATGATTATATCTATAAATGCGGTTGTGTCATTTTTTGCCCCATTTTCCTTAAAAACAAAGGAAATAGACGTTAAATTGATCAGTGACATTTTTCCTTCTAGTGGCCAAGGGTGGCCTGGTAACTCCACGACTCTTCAAGCAGATAAAAGGTCTGGTGGTAGATCTCAGTGTTAAATTTGCATTTGGTAGCTGTGATTGGAGGTCCAAAGATGTGTCCATACAGTCCATGTGATGAAGGCCATCATTAGGTGGAAAACAAAATAAATGCATCAGAAGGATTTACACTGGGAGTGGCTAACACAACACCTTGTTGCATTCTTTAAAATAAATAATTAACTGGTAACCTCAATTACAGCAAAAGGCCTGGATAACAACTGAAGTGGATGCCTGTGTCAGATGCCAAGTCAGGAACACTCTTGAGGAGGTATACATGTCATTGTCAAAGTCTGCAGTCAAGAGACGGTTTGAAGTAATTATAAATGCTTCACAACAAGATGCAGACCACTGGCAACTCTCAAGAGCAGGACACTTTGCCAGATTCTTTGGTTTGATGAAAAGTATGGAGGAGAGAAGTATGGAGAAGGAAAGAAACAGCTCATGATCCAAAGCTCACCACATCATCTGTCAAACATGGTTGAGGCAGTGTTATGACATAAGTGTATATGGCTGTCAATGGAACTGGGCCACTGGAGTTTATTGATGGCATGACTGCTGATAAAAGTAGCATGATGAATTCCGAAGTGTATAGGGCTATTCTCTCTGCTTAGATTTGGCCAAATGCTGCAAAACTAACAGAATGCCACTTGATATTGCATATGAATAATGACCAAAAACATACAGTGAAAGCTACTCAAGGCAAAAATTTTATATTCTTCACTAGCCAAGTCAGTCACCTGCTTTTAACCCAATAGATCAAGCTTTTCACTTACTGATTACAAGATTGAAGGCAGAAAGACCCAGGAACAAGAAGCAGCTGAAGGCAGATGTAGTAAAAGCCTGGCAATCTCGAGGGAGGAGAACTCATCATTTGGTCATGTTGCAGATTTTAGGTAGTCATTGTCTGGCAAATATTTTCTGCCAAGAATTAAATGCAAACCTTATGTTTGTAATTATATTAGTTTGTTCTGTTATTTATGAGCCCCTTAAAATGGGGTGTGTATATATGAACATGGCTGTTACTCCTGAATAGTTAATGCCATACTTTTGCTAAACCCCTTGAATTAAAGCTATAAGTCTTGATTTTGTTCACATCTTGAGTGTTTCATTTAAAATTTAATGTGGTTGTGTACAGAGGCAAAATAGCAAAGCGTGGAAAAAGTATCTTTGTTCCAAAATGTATGGTAGTTATATCATGTCACATGTATAAGCTTATATGCTTACTGGCTACATTTAAGTAGATTAAACTGCTGCCACCCAGTATAAAATAAAGCTGTAAGTGCCAAAATTTGTGTTGAATTTTATTTTTTTATATTGCAGGTAGCATATTGTGTTTGTGTTACAGAAATAAGTAATATATACATTTTTAAACTTTACATAGAAAGACTCTATCCTTGTTCTCTCTTGCTTTTAACAACAGCTCTATTGTGCATGAAAACATAAAGTCAGTCAGACATGTTCGGTCTGTGGGACACAAATGAATGAAGTGTGGCATGTTGGCTTAGTGGTTAGCACTGTCGTCTTTCACCTCCAGGGTCAGGGGCTCAAATCCTGCCTCTGCCATGTGTGCGTACAGTTTACTTGTTCTCCTTCTACCTAGGGGGTTTCCTCTGGCTACTCAGGTTTCCTTCTACAGATGTGGTCTTGGTTGATTGGTGTTTCCAAATTGCCTGTATTTTGGTGTGTATATTTGTACACTGCATCCAATCAAGGGTGTACCCTAAGTTCCCTGCGTTAGGCTGCATGGCCCCTGTGACCCCACACAGGACAAATGGTTTGGATAATGGATGGATGGATAAATAAATGTAAGTGATGATGGGGATCTGCCCTTGCACAATATATATTCTCAACCATAAATTCATGCTCGCCTGCTGGTAAGACAGCTGGCTAACGAATAGGCTTAAACAGATCCGATGTAATCTAATTTGTGTGGTGGTCTGATGCTAGTGCAAACAGAGATCAGTCAAGTGAACAGACGATTTGTGTTTAAATGCAGCAACTGATTTTTTACCTTTACATGTGGATGATCGTGAGAGATAACACACTTGCCATTGTGAGCTTGGTTATAATTCTATATAATTTGACAGGAATATGTTTTTCCAGTAACAGTTTAGGTTATAAATGAGTTTCAAGTTAAAAACTTTAAACTCCTCGCATAAAACTCATTGTGGTTCACATAGAGTTAGCATGCTAAGTAGAGTTAGCATTTAACAAACACAAAACAGTAGATAATAATGATTTATACTGATGCTTTTTTAGTTGTAATAAGCTCTTACAAGCTTTACGCTGTGGTATTAGTATGCTAGCTGAGTGAAAGTCATGGGGCATGTCTATAAGATGACAAACAGGAAATTCACTAATAATCATTATGGACTGGAATAGAGTTTTCCACAGCCATTTTTTTTCCTGAGACCATGGCTATTAAAAATAATTCTACATATTTTGTTATTTGTACTAGTAAGAAAAAAGACTTGCACATTTATACTACATTCTACATAACCAGAGAAACATGTATAGGGGTTATAGCAAAAGCATGAGGTCACCTCCTTTATTATATGGCCACATGTTTGTGGATGACTACATTTAAGCAATTTCCCTCTGGGATTAATAAAGGTCTTTGAATCTCGAATCTTGAATATGTTCTTGTTGACCATCCTGTTCCAAGTCCCTCTTTGTTGTTACAATGACCTCACTCTCCGGATAAGGCTTTCCACTAGATTTTGGAGTGTGTCTGTGGGGATTTGAGTAAATTCAGCTAAAAGAGCATCAGGCACTAGGCTCGGGTAAGCAGGTCTGGGATGCAGGTGGTGTTCTAGTTCAACCCAAATGAGTTAAGTGGGGGTTGAGGTCAGGGCTGTGAAATGTTCTTCCATACCAACCAAATGACAAACAATGTGGTCATGCAGCTTTATTAGTGCACAGGGCCATTGTCATGCTGGAACAGGTTTGTTCCAATGAAGGTAAATTGCAATGCTACAGCATACAAATACATTCTGCAGCTTTGTAAAAAAAAATATATATATATATATATATATATATTGGAGAAGAACCGCATATAGTTGAGACGGTCAGGAGTGCACATTTATTTATTTATTACATAAGCACATTGTCAAGTATTTCAGTCAGAAATGTAACTGTAAATGGGTGGTAACATCACTCTCAAATCTCTGCGCGCGCTCGTGTCCACATGCATCGTTTCTCCGCCCCCTTTTCCCAACCTGCGCTGTGATTGGACGTTTCGAAAAGCACTTCCTTCTACTCAACTGAACATTCCATGCACGCGGACTACAAACGTTTTCCCGAAGATGCCGAGCTGAAGTGTGTGTGTGTGAGAGAGAGAGAGAGAGAAGCTCAGAGAGGGTGTGAGTGTGTATGTATGTGTGTATATGTGTATATGTGTGTGTATGTGTATGTACATGCGTGTGTGTGAGCGTGCATTCTCCGCGGGCTTCTGTGGAGGAGTACAGGAACATTTCGGATTTCTCACGTATTTTATTCTGGACTTGCTGATTTTATAGCGCTGGTGAGTCAGTGTGTGTTTAGGTGATGGGTTTGTTTGTGTGTTTGTTTGTTTTTTTCCATTTCAGGCTGAGTCATGTTTTGGTAGAGAGAGAAAGAGCTGAGTAACTGGAATAATACTATTTTTAAATTGCTGCAAGTTAAAGTAAATACAGTAAATACTGAATTGTTGTTATGGAGATTTCAGTTGTCTAAAAAGTTTACAGCATGTAGCACAAATCTCACTAAACCAGTGAATTAGCATTTTAAACTGGACACGTCTTACCTGGATTTATTATATGTTATTTGTGATTTAAAAAAATGTGTTCCCAGTTTGCCCCCATTCTGGTAGAGGTTTAAATATAACCCTTTATCACCCACTCACAGTTGTGAGTGTGTGTGTGTGAGTGTGTGTGTGTGAGTGTGTGTCTCAAAAACCTGACTGGCTAGAATTCATAAGTCTGATTTAATTGTGTATAAATTGTGTAAAAATATTATGATCTAGTGATTATGCATCGTGTTCAAAGATATCCAGAAAATCTGTAATTCAGATTAAATTCCAATGGTATTCTGTGTTTAGTCCATCTTCTTTACAGATGAAAATGAATCCGTCACTGCCATGTCAGCAGAAGTGGACTAAACCTATTCACCATCTATACTTTTTAAAGTAAAAGGTCGAGGCTGTTTGGTTCCTGCTTCCTTTCCCACAGGAGGACAGAAGAGCAGGTGTTTCCCCTTACAGTGCTCTCGTAGGAGCTGTTTATTTGAAACATTTTGAAGACCTCTCTCATTCGACTAAGTGCACTGGATATGCTTAAGCCATTTAAATCTCTAAATCATCACCTAAATTTGTGTTTTGTTGTACCAAATAATGCTTGGTTTATTTTTATAAAAAGAGCACAATCTGTCAAGCGAAATGTGATTGGGCACATGGGAAATGTGTTAAACGTGAAAAAAAATCCATTGTGAATGAAAGGAGGGTCTGATGATCCCGTCTGTGTGCTGCCCTGGGAATCGTTATCAATCTTGGGTTACGGCTTGTTTATTAATGAAGCACCAGCTGATAACTGGCGGAGCGTGGCATAAACAATAGAAGAAAAGCATCCAGTTATTTAAACTAGATTGTTTTACTTATTCTTTGTCTGACAGAGAAAACACAAAATATTGTCAAGGAGATGGTTTCTGTTTGCTTTTTGCCACCAAGTCCTTGATGGTAGGCCTTGGTTTTCTGTGCGTCTCTCCTCTCTTGCTGTCTCTGTGGGATTTTCCTGGGAGACAGGAGTAAGAACATCCAATCCCTGATGATCCTGGTAAACCTGAACCATTTGACCTCGTCCTTGTTTCTCTTTTGGTGCTCCTTCTTGCTGGTTGTCTTTAAGCTTGAGTAGAAAATCTCACTTGTGCTGCAGTTGAGCTCTGATGCTTTTTTGTGTTTTACATTTTACACCCTTCAACTATGGAGCAGCATTGTGTCATTGTGTAATCTAGGCATTAGGAATAGTCTCATTAATCTGGACAGGAATAACTGATTACACAAAAAACCGCTCACCTTTAAGTGGATTATTTTTGGTATTGCCATGTGGTTTGGAATGTTCTATTCAGCTTAAAGGCGACCTATTGTACAAAATTCACTTTGAGGTCAGATTAGTCTCCAGTGTGTCTGTGTACCTACAAAAACATGAGGGGGGAAAAAATGCTTTTTATGCTTTTTGGGCACGGTATAAACAAGCCAATCAGATTTTCCCCTGTTGTGACCTCATATAAGAAGAGCCCCTCCCCTGGCTTGTTGCTCAGTTCTGCTGTTCAGTTCTGCTGTCGTGTCTCAGCAGCGGCTTGTTTACATAGACGCTTGTGCATTTGGAGGAAATGTGCATTCGGAGGAATGAAATTTAAAGTGAGTTTGAGGTCGGAAAAATACATTATCTGAGGGGTATTTCAGCAGGGGCATTAGCACACACACTTTGGAGTTCTGAGACCTCTGTGGACTTTTGTTAAAGAAACAGTACCAATTAACAGGATCTTTAAAATGCAGCATTTTGTCAATGATTGCGCTATTCAAATTAGCACATCAATAAGCTTAGGGTAAAAATTTATGTTGCGAAGCGAGTTAGTTCATGTTATCACTTGCAATGAAGCCAGCGTGTCTGCATGTCTCGCGCGCTCTCTCTCGCACACACACACAAACACTTCTACCCTGAAGACTCAAAAACCCTTTAAAAATTGCAGACATCTGAGAGACTCCTTCCAGATGTTTGAATGTTTCCTTACTAAAAACCTATCAACAACGAGCTCAGGTTCAAGAATTTGCACCTTTTTTGCTTATTATCTTGAATACTTGTAGTCTTACTTTAAACAAAGGACATCTAGGTTTCTACCTACAACGCCTGTTTAGATATTCTGCTCATCCATGTGCTATAGGCCAGGCGTCTCAGCTGTTCAGCATAGATCATCATTACTGAGCTCGAGGTTCTCGGGGCGGCAGCTGCGTCCCTGTTTAATTGGACTGTAAAGAGAGGGGTTTTCCTAAAGGAAAACGGGGTGCAGGGTGGGCTCCTGAAGGACAACCGCTCAACATTGATCTCATACACACTAATTATGGATGTATGTATGTGTTTTGTTTCGGAAACTCTAATGGAAGTAACTGACAGATCAATTAAGCACACGCAGGCACATCTACCAACAATAGACTACAATGAGGAAGGAGGAGGCATCACATGCATGGATAATTGAAGGGAGGTGGGGGTTGAGGTTTGGACCCGTGTATGAGCCACTGGTGCACACGTCCTGGCTAGGGGACGTGACGGGCCACTCTGATCCTCTTAAGCGATTACGGAGACGACCTGCACGAAGCGTGTGTTGATACTGTGCTCCTGCTGTACTCCCCCACCATGTTTACGCTTGTCCTTTCGTCTGCACGCTTAATTCAAATCCCAAATGCGGACAGTAATTTGTATAGATGTTCATTATTACAGGATTATGATATTAACACTTGTGAAACTGGCACCTGCTTCAACACATTCAAGAGATTTTGAATTCTGGACTGAAAATATTGTTTTTGGTTGCAGATTTGGGTGGCTTTATTTTATTTTATGCGTTTAAAGTTTAATTTCCTTAGCAGGCAGATTTGCTCCATGGGCTCTCTAGCCGAGTAGAGTTTAAACTATTAAGCAATACTCAAATGGAGCCATGCTAACTTTTTCTTTTTTTTCTTTTTTTCTTCTTCTTTCTTGTCCGTTACTGACGGAGACTTTCCGCTCGCCGTGACCGTTGGCTCCAGACTGCAGCCTGGCATTGCTCTGTGCACAAGTCTTGGCGTGCTGCTGAGGAACAGGAATGCGTCCGGAGAATGTGGCAGTGCCCTGCCCAAAGCACTGGGTCATGGCCTGGCCTTTGTGTTGGAAGGCCTCTCTCTCAGCTGGGACATAAAACACATTTTGTCCGTCCCAATGTTTTTCCCTTTCTGTCCCTCCACTCCATGGCTGTTTGACATTTCGTGGGTTTGAAGTTCAACGCCAACCCAGAAGCTAGAAAAGTCTCTCTTTTCATCTCCTGGTTAACAACTGATGCTCTTGTTCTTTCTTTCCATCTGTTCTTCTCACTAAATCTTACTACATTTTCCGAGTTATTTTGTCCTTCCAAGCTCAGGATTTCAGGATATTTATTAATGTTGTTAATGGTTAGTATGAGGTGGTATGAAGGGAAGGGCCACCATGTTCATCTTGTATTAGCAGCGTGATGATTATTACAAAACATAAGTACATGTTCCCAATATAAGTGTGTGTATAGGTAAGAAGTGCTGCTGTGTTTATTCTTTAGCTGTGAGCAGCCATGTTGATTTGACGTCACTTGCTGAAGTCAGGGTCAAGGAGACCATTCTCATTTCCTGAGTAGGGAATTGAGGGATTTTTTTTTTTTCCTAGTTGGAGTTGTATTACAAACTTTAGTCTCATGGAGAGTAAGTGTGTGTGTGTGTGTGTGTGTGTGTGTGAGGGAGGGCGGAACAGAGGGTGAGGAGGGGAAAGGGAAAGCTGGGTGTAACAATAGGATTTTTGTAAACGCCTGGCCAGCATCTGTGGGTTAGATCTCTGTCTCAGCCGAGGCACTTCATTAGTCCCCAGGCTTACCCCTCCTTCTCTACCTCCCCCTCTCCCTCTCTCTCTCTTCACAACACTCTGTCTCTCTCCCTGCTCTGTCACTGTATCACCCCATGACCGTGTGCTTATCATCTGTTTGGAGTACGGCGCTGATACTGAGTGATCTCCAGATAGGTTACTAAACTGGTGGGTTTAGACTCATCTTTCCTCGTTTCACTGACTGTGTGAAGGAGTCTTTTGTTTGTTCTGCTCAGGTGAGGCTCTGCTCTGGACTTTTTTGTCATGCTTTGTAATGTGACTAAAAGCTGATTATTTTTCATCAGTGTGGAAACACACTTCAGAAATGCTTCATGATTTAAAGGCGTGATTGTAGCAGTTGTCTACTTCGCCAGTACTTGTCCTGTTGTGTGTGTGTGTGTGTGTGTGTGCGCGCACGTGTCCTGCTTTGTTTCCTCAGCTGTGTTGATGTTGACTGAACTGTCTTAATCCGCAGGGAAGACCTAGTTTTAGTTTTGAGCTTACTTCCGCTAAAGAAATGATTCAGATGCTCTTTCCATGATCATATGATGTAACGGTTACCTAAGTAACCAACATTGTGTGGTTGATGAAGTAATGATGGAAACTGGACCGTTTGTGTCACTATTGAACAGATTATGTTCATATGATGGGGGATTTGGTGTGTGTGTGTGTGTGTGTGTGTGGTTCTTGCTGTCTCTTCATGTCTCCAGAGTACTACACACACATTAGACTCTTGTGCTGTGTTTCAGAATGAAGCAGCCCTGATTGCAGCGATGACCGTACAAGCTAGCCTGCAGGTGAGGACCCGTTTCCTTAAATCTGTAATATTGATTTAGGAGTAAATGCTTAGAGGTACCTCAATGCTTGATGTATTTTTGAATGAATATCTGGCAATTTTTTTACACTGCATATTAAGCAAGAAAAAAGAAAAAACTAAGATTAATGTAACTGGTTTTATTACATTTTATTAAAGAGGATTATTATGAAATGTGTGTGTTTCCATTAAATATTGAAATTATTCCTGATTAAAAACAAACCAGGAACTTTTTAAATCACTTCCTCCAGATGCTCCCAGTAAACACCGTCATTCTGATTGGCTTCCCAGTTGGAAAGATGTGATTTCCCAACAAACACAAAAGTGCACAGCACAATCCGCACCGTATCGTTTTAGATGAAAACACTAAACCCTAACCCGTACAGGAATAGCGTGTAGTTGTGTAACGCCACTAATCCGTTGAAACCATTGTTCCAGCAACGCCCTCTGTTAAAGAAGATGATGAAGTAATCTCACATATGTGAGAAACGGTAAAAGGTGTCCCAAAAAAATTTACATCGTTTGAAATATGAATATCCGGGTAGCTCCTTGTCCTAGGCAAACACAATTAAATAGATTTATTTATCAAAATTCCAACAACATATTCAAATGGATATTGATTTTATAAATAAAAAAAAACTCCAATTCAATATGTTCAATATGCACCGCCTCTGACATGACACACCATCAATTCGGTAGTCCAGCTCCTGCCAAACACGCTGTGGCATATCTTGTGTAACATTCTCCAGCATCTCAGTGATTCTGTGGGCTTGTAGGAAGAGGGGGGACAGAGACCAGTCCTTTCACATAGTCCCAGAGAAAAAAGTCAGGGGAACAGCACAACAGCACATTGTCATTATCATTATCACTGAAAGAAGAACATTGAACATATCCAGTTCTTGCTCAGATGATCTCAAATTTTAACGAGATGTGTAAAAACAAACTTTTGTTAGACTGTGAAATGATGTCAAATTTTGGGACACCTTGTACTGTATATTGTGCACAGATACAACTACCATACTGACCACTTTAAATAAATGCCTAAATATTGTCTACGATTCGTCCAAGTATTTATTTTAAACAAAGTTTATAGCTGTTAGTGTACATGATGTGTATGTGGTGTTAAGGAGTGACCATGTGTAACCACTAACCCAAGCCTAAAGCAGAGTGAAGCTCAGCAACATTTGGAGATCCTTTGGGTGTGTGTGTGTGTGTGTGTGTGTGTGTGTGTGTGTGTGTGTGTGTGTGTGTGTGTGTGTGTGTGTGTGTGT
>JAQMYJ010000012.1:27127170-27139386 GCA_030014305.1 Clarias laeviceps | reverse complement strand
ACATCCAGAGTAACTACGCACCTGATCCGCACATCCAGAGTAACTACGCACCTGATCCGCACATCCAGAGTAACTACGCACCTGATCCGCACATCCAGAGTAACTACGCACCTGATCCGCACATCCAGAGTAACTACGCACCTGATCCGCACATCCAGAGTAACTACGCACCTGATCCGCACATCCAGAGTAACTACACACCTGATCCGCACATCCAGAGTAACTACACACCTGAACCGCACAGTACTTGCTCTAGCATCACACCAGTAACAGTGTGGGCGGAGCATTCTGCACTAATTGTTGCTGATTGGTCAGATGCTCCACACTGACACTGGAGACTCCTTCACTAAATGTTACATAAATATATTTCTCCTTCCTCAAAACGTCGGTCCATCAGCAGTGGAGCGCGCCCTGTACTCCTCCCTAGGTGTGTACGCTGTTACTATAGAAACGGCACCCTGGGAGTGTATACATCACTCTCCTGTTAGAGCGAGAGCCGAGCGCGTAGGCTCACACACACACTAGTGCTGTGGGGAGGCTGGACCACGTCCGCGCTCCAATGTGACACGCTCGGACATATCAGACAGGTTTGATTAGGTAGGGCTCTGTCCTGGGGAGGAGAACAAAGAGGGGCATTTAGACACCAGCACTGTGTGTGTGTGAGTGTGTGAGTGTGATGCTCATAATGCTGCAAATTCAACTAAAGCCTATTTTCAGTTTTTTTACGACCTATAAGATGTTATAACTATGTTGTGCATAATAATTTGGAACAGTGTGTTTTCAGTTTTTTATTTTTTAAATAAATATTGTTATCATTAGGAGGTTAGTTCAATAAAATTTGAATTATACCCTAATGGTTGATGACTTGAAAATTATACTGACTGTCATTTGCATTGATTAATTATGAAAATCAGGGAAAGATAGCATTTGCGTAATAATTTGGAACGCAGTGTAAGTTTCTGTCATTGGATAGATACTGTTACCGTTTATTGATATTTTCATGTTGGTGATGGACCAGACCATTTATGAAAACCTGTATTATCTTTTTTTCTTTTTAGTTTTACACAAGAACCCTCGACAAGTGTGTCTGTGTTTGTTGGAACTCGGCCGAATCATCTCTAAGTGAGTAAAAAATGTTGTTAATGTTTGCTAAGAAGGGCTCTTTTATAATGTCTTCTCAAATAGCCTACTACACTAGATGTGTAGCTAGATATGTTGATTACCTCATCTTTCGCAGTCAGGTTTGACTTTGAGTTTTTCCAGCTTCAGATACGATTTATCATTATATTCTTAGTGATGCTGAGAACAGCAGTAAAACCATGAATTCCATAACCAGTTACTAAACAAAAAGGTAGCTTGACTATCTAGCGTATACAATAAAAAAAAAAGCAAGAAAAAGAAATGAATAGCCATATCAAATAAGTGAATTTATTATTCTGCATCAAGCAAGGAAACAAATAAGGTGATTGACTATGACTTCAATTTAGTTAAGAATCCTTCAACACATTATCGATACCTTGAAGGATGGTGCTGAACCATCAATGTTGTGGAAGTAATGTAATGAAAAAATACATGAATGGATGGAATGCGTGCGTGCATGTGTCTTTTTGGCCAGGCAGTGGCTGAAGGGACTGTCACTTGCAGTTTTTGAGTAGGAATTCTGGGACGTGTGATGTTTGTTTTTCCTTGTTGAGGGTCAGAAATTGGGTAATACCTTTCAGCTAAAAGCTGCACTTGTACATTTCTATTGGTGCGTGTTAGGTATGGCATAGAACCCCCCGTGCTGGTGAAACTGGAGAAGGAGATCGAGTTGGAAGAATCTTTGCTAATGGCAGGAGATCCTGCTCCTCCAATCAAAACATTTACTGTGTGCTGCCAACATGGAGGCTTCCATCATGCTGTGAGTAGTCACTAAGGGGACGGAGCAGGTATTATTAATCCTACATAATACTGGAACAGCTTAAGCTCATTAAACAAGCTATGGAGTATAAGGCCAAAGTCATAGAAAAGCTTGTGTGTTGTTCGAGTCCAAGATCCAAATGAAGGCTAAACACAAGCTTTAAATATAAAATATATATATAAAAAAATATATAATATATTTTATTTTATTTTATATTCAGAATCACGTCACTATGGATTAATGTACTGTACGGTTAGATGCAGCTGAGTTTGTTAATATTGTTCACATCATTTAACTTTTTACACACAGATGTACAAAGTGTGTGTGTGTGTGTGTGTGTGTGTGTGTGTGTGTGTGTGTGTGTGTGTGTGTGTGTGTGTGTGTACTCGCGTAAACATTCTTCCAGTGTTTCTTGAGTCTTGACACTTTCTTTCCACAGGACTCTGATGAACTTCCCTGTAATTGCTCACAGAGGTTTTCTATCGAGTATCTGGCAGAGGGACGTTACAGGTTGGGGGAAAAGATCCTCTTCATTCGGGTAAGATTTGCTCAGTGGATTGATTTTGTATCTGTTGTAACGCCACTGTGTATAACTACTAAAACTGCATAAATGAATTATGGCATAAGTGAAAAGGGAGTGTTAGAGAATCATAAACATGATTGTACACCTCAAGTGTTCGAGGGCACCGTGGTTTTGAGGGTTCGATTCCATTTTGCATACTGTGTGCATCCTCTGGGTACTCCAGTTTCCTCCCACATTTCAAAAACATGCAGATTAGGTGAATGTCTTCCCAAATTTGTTTGTGTGCACCCTATGATGGATTGGCACCCTGTCCAGGGTGTACCCTACCTGGTGCACAATGTCTTCTGGGATAGGCTCCAGACCCTGTAACAGGTTGAGTGGTGTACACAATGAATATGAAAAAAAAAATGAGTGAACAAATGAGCATAAACATGTTTATACATGTTAAAGTAAAATATCCTGTTTGTTTCCTCCCTAAATACTAGGTATGTTTGAATGTTGAATACTGTTAAGACCTGTTGAATCATATTAATAATGAAAGGTTTCAGATCCAGACATGATGTAAGTGCAATTATGTTGCGATCTCATTCACAACTGTAGCTATTTAATGGTTTATGGGTAAGTTTGATAACCATCACAGTTCCACAACCTCATCTAGCTCTGTTCATACTGTAGCCATGAGAGAACCAGGATCACAACTGCATAACTGATTTTCACTTTCAGGGCAAGTGATATTATGGATACTGTATCTAAAATACTCCTGCCACATTTAACTAAAGCGTAAAGCTCATCAGGGGACAGGGGTCTGGGAGTTAAGAGCTAACTCACTGATATCTTATCTAGAGTATATCAAATGTACCTACCACACTTATCTGTAGTGGATCAAAAATTTTTTTTTAATGAATTATCAGTTGAGATTAGTTAGTGGTAGAATCATGACTAAAGCAGGACTAAAGGATGGACAACAAGAGCTTGGTTTAATCTCAGTTTGATCTGAAATATTAACTGGTAACTCCAGATGCTTATGGAATCAAAACTCTGACAAATTCTAGCGCCCTTGAGTTGCTTCATTTTATTTCTTTTTGTTAAATAATTGCAATTGCTTTGGAATGATTGGTTTACTGAAGGTTATATTTAGAAGATGTACAAGTTAAGCTGTTTAAACTTTGTGACTATTTTTTTCTTTCTCTCTCTCACACTCTTTTTCCAGATGCTGCATGGGAAGCATGTGATGGTGCGCGTGGGTGGGGGATGGGATACGCTAAAGGGTTTTCTGATGAAGAATGACCCTGATCGTGTGCTGCAGTTCACTACCCTGGAGCAGAAAATTCTGGCGTTTCAGAAAGGCTCCTCTGTCCCAGACTCTGTCCTCAACACACAGACTGCTCAGCCGCCCACCATGGACCCTCTCGCTGCCGTCAACCTTCTCCCCTCCTCTTCCGCCCCATCCTCTTCAGCCTCTTCCTCCTCGACTCCTGTTCCACACACAAAACCTAGTACACCTGCCTCTGGCGCAGTTACGCCACGAGGCGTTGCCCAGTCCCCAGTCTCCACCCCGTCCCTTCCAAGGAAAACCACAGCTCCTAAAAAGAAACTTCAAGTGTCCAGTGTCTCTCCCAAGACCACTGCACTCTCCTCAAACACTACAAAAAAGAGCCCTTTTGTCCAACCCTCCCCACCTGTTTTTGTTTCCCAGAAATCACCCCTTATCATCTCTGACCGGAAGCAGCGCAAATGTGGTGTTCCCTCTCAGCCGCGTAGTCCTGTGTGCCCAGAGCCAAGCTGCAAACAAGCCAAGTCATCAGCCACCCCCATAGCAAATACTTCTCAGCGGGATGGCTGGCCACCTCGAGCACCTCTTCGTACTCGTCCCGCCGTGAGACCACCCATCTCCTCTGTTACCACACGTCTACAAACGGACACAAAAAAGGGACGCCCTGTTTCCCCTCAACCAGCAGGCCTTACAAGGACTCCTAAAGAGACCAAGCCCTCCTTAGCAAAAGTTTCAGAAAAGCCCAAACAACCAGTAGCAAAAACTCAAAGAGTGAATAGACCTGTACCAGCAAATGATAAACCCGGAGTTCAAATCTCCACTCCCTCTTCCCAAGTCTCAAAACATTCTCACCCCTCCAGGACGAAAAATCCAGCAGGACCGTCTACCAACGGGACCGTAGCGCCAAAGGCTGCACAGCCGCCAACCACAAAATCCACTCACACTACAGACAGAAAAGCCCAAAACAGCAATAATAGAGCACTCAAAACTAACTCTGCACCGGTCAGAGCAGTTAAAGTGACCCCGACCACCACGCAAAAGAAACCAACGAGTCAAACTGGGGTCTCCAAGAAGGCAGACAAGCCCTACTTTGAGATGAACAGTAAAAAGAAGCAATGAACTTAATGGGAGCTAGAACTTGCAGGGCTTTTTATGTGGTGGTGGTGGTGACGGTGGTTTTGAGTGCTTTTTTTTTTTTTTTTTTTTTTTTTTTACACCCTTGGTATAGCACTTGAAGGTACAGGCCCGAGGCATTAGCAGCACACAATGAGTAAAGTCTGTTTAGCATCAATGTTTCTGTTCTCAACGATGTGTTAATATTTTACATGTTTTATAATTTATTTGATTTAAATTTATTTGTCCCACAAAGATCATTCGTGGAAAAAGGTCAAGAGATAATGTCTCTGGTCGATTTTAAGAGTAAACACTCAATATCATGTAAACTAGCTTTTCAACATTCATGTGTAGTTGTGTAACATCGAGATGGTTTGGCATTCTAGATGAAATAAGCTGTAGATTAATATAGTTCTTTTTGGGGAATATCACTAATAATTATTCATTTATGAAATTCAGGAACAATAACATGCATTAAGAACAATAATCATTAGAGATTTAACAGTTAATTACCTGCCTGAGTATTCTACCATGAGTAGTAATTCCATGATAATTGCTCTTTAACATGATGTAATGCAGTCTAATAACAGCAACCTCGTACAGGTATTGTGGTTATCCAGTTGCCTAGCCATTCAAAAATAGGAACTACCTCTAGAAGTGAATACGAATTACCATGTGTACTGCTGATTAAGTGAAGCTCATACTGATCAATATTAATGTCAAAATTACTGATTTCTTTTTTTTAAAGAATTATTATTTACAGCACAATCCAAACCTGACTGTTTTAAAGTTGCCTTTATGCCTATATGTGTTTTGTTTTCTTTGTCAATGTCTATGTGTTTGATTTTCCTGATTTATCTGTATTTTATTGCACTTTACGATAATTATTTTAAATGTAGTCTCTTTAATGTCCTGTAAATTCTTTGTGTCTAATAAAAGTGTCTTTGGGTAACACATTTTATTATGAGATTTTTTTTTTCATGACTAATCAGATTCAGAAGTACATGAGAAATCGAATGCAGGAGGAAATGCTTGTGGAGAACCACATCGGGCACGTCTTTATGATGGTGATTGCGGAGGCAGTGAGCACTTCAGGCAAGGGCACAAGTCTTGCAATGTGACCTGGTTAATCATTTGGTTTAACCAGTGAATGTGATGTTGTGGTCAAACTGCTCAAAATGTCTGATCCTAATCTTCAGCCATCCAGTTTGCCTCACACTCCTGTTCTTAACTAATAGGAGTGGAACCTGATTACATGGTCCCTGAGAAGCAGTAACTTTTTCTCTGGGGGCCATGTGTGGATGCTTTGGATGTGCTTGATATGATCCATTCACCCAATAATTGACTCCATTATGCTAAATCAGTGTAAATATCACTGCCATACATGTAATGATAACAACTATGCTGTTCATATTTTTAGACAGTATTTGATAAATGTTAATCACTTTGTATATGCAGTTATTAAATTTATTTTTTTAATTCTACTGCCATCTAGTGACCATACCCGTTCAATTCAATTCTATTTTATTCATGTAGCATTTATAACAATGGCCAATGTGAACAGCAGCTTCACAGAATAAAAAAAAATTTGATAAAAAAAATTGTGTGGAAATAATTTTATTGTCTCTGATGAGCAACAGTGAGGGCAACAGTGGCAAGGAAAAACTCCCTGATGTGATTATAGGAATAAACCTGGAGAGGAACCAGACTCAACAGGGAACCCCATCCTCATCTGGCTGATATTGAATATCAGGGATTGATCTGCAGTCATACTGTGTGTGCTAGGAGGCTGAAAATTCAGTATAATGGGAAAGGTGCTTAAGTTCATGTGAAGTCCACTCTCATTGCTGAAGACTCGGGTACAAAACAGTTTGTTTGAATTTCAGTCCTAAACTATTGTGTGATTGCAGTTATAAGTCAAGAGTTCAAGACCATCTTCATGGTCAAGTGGAACCGTCCCCAGACACCAAAAGCAGATCACACAAGGCCAAATATATTGTTTATTATCTGACTGACTACTTACAATAACTGAAAAAGAAATGATTGATGAAGGCTTCCGGTATAATTTTTATATATATATATATATATATATATATATAAATTTATTTTAAATAAACGCATCAAATCATGCTTAAATGCTTTATTTAGAAATTAATGTCCAGGATGCATGCACTGTAATCTTAGAACAGTGATGAAATTGTGAGGAAGATGTACTTAGAATTAATGAGAAACATATATAAATCATAACTGCATATTACTAATACATACTGTGCTACTGAATAAGTTTCTAATTACATAATAAATTATTAGAAATTATGTAAGAAACTTTTAAACACATTTACACATAAATTACTGTTCCTTCTACTTGTGACAGGAACATTTATTTGATACATTCCCAAATAAAAAATGTCACTCATGCAGTGTCTGCTTTTTTTTTAATAGACAAATATAAGATTATTATTATATTGCTGTGCAGGTTATGAAACTGGAGTGTTAAAGCACATCATATTTATGAATTGAAATGAATGTGATTAGGTAAGACTTTATCAAATTTAGGTCTCTAACTCTTAAGTAGGTGCAGCAGTCATGACCCCACATTCACATGTTCAATTGTAAGTACATAATTCAGCTCATAATGATGTTTGTGTTGTCGTTTGTGTTTTTCTTTGTAGTAAAACCTCAGAAAGCTCTACTCTGTGGAATTAGTATTAATATCAGTATAAAGTGCCTTTGGTGTGCTCATCAGAATCACTTCATATCACTATCATGAACATATTGAAAAATAATAAAATTCAGAAGTTTTATTATGAATGACCTTTAGACAAATATCAATGCAATTTGAACTTTCTTAAAATGTGTTTCTCCCATTTTATACTATTTGCATTGATTGTGTGTGTGTGAGCGCGTGTGCGTATGTGATTTAGTTATGTTCCACATGCTGCTCTGGTAATTTTACTGAGTGCAATAAGTGGTTAACTAACAGAAACAGAAAATTAAAATACTTACGTTTCTTTTTGTTCTTAAAAAATTCTGTAACAATATGTTGTGTTTATATGAATATTGATTTTCATAATAAAAAAAATAATAATAAAAGTATGCACTTGTCCCTGAAACTGATGTCCACCATGTCATTTTTTGAGGGCCTTTGAAAAACTGGCCTGCTTAATCAGTGACATCAACACCATAATTTTGTCTATCTTCAATGGAAGGTGAAACAACTGATCTAAGTAAATTAAGTATTTAAAATTATAATTCCAAAATCATCCAAATGGATTGAAGGGGACAATGCATCTTTCTGAAAATGTACATTTGGTAATCAATATGTGTCATGAAAAAGTATTTTCTATGCTTTGAATTTGGAGATGACAGTAAGGACATGGTAAACAATTTGCTTGTACATTGTCTGCATACAGTTAATTTATTTAAAAGAAAATGTGCTGGAGCGTGACCAACATGCATAACAGTCTACTTAATAATATTTATATACATTTAAATGGAAAATCTCAGATATTTAATTTTTTATTGGACATTATGAAGTCGCAATGGCACTTTATAGTGATACTGACCCATGAGCATCCTAGCTGAGGGTACAGTGAAAGTGTGAAAAGGTGTGTCAATAAGCTCACAGACAGGAGTGGTCCGGATCGAAGACCCAAGCGGGTTTCCTCAGCCATGTAATACTTTTGTCTTGAGGCCATGGCTATTGTTTTAAGGAGAATTTCTACATATTTTATCACGTTAATGGCAGTATGAAATTATAGTGCGCCTTTAAAATTTTATATGGTTGTCTAGCCCACAGTATACTGACTCTCTGGCGACCTCTGCAGGGAAAAAATATCTTCATTTGCATCTGTGAGGAGATCAAACAATTGGGATGAGATAGTTCAGGACATCCAAGTCTGTGTGAACGTTGTCGAAATGTGCATTCAGAGCAAAATGAAGTCAGACTTAACCCAATCACTCACACCTAAAGAGGCTCTTCTTTTAATCCACTTTATTTACAATAATTGCATGTTTAACAGTTTAATGTATACACTTACATGGATGAATGAATGAATATATAAATGAATGAGTAAATAAATGAATGAATGAATGAATATATAAATGAATAAATAAATGAATGAATGAATGGGTGGGTGATGTTACACCAGGCTGGTATTGTTGTTTGCATGTTAGCACACAGCTAGCTAGTATATATCTGGTAAGTTAAGAGGAACTCAAACACGGCAACAGAAACAGGGCCTTGTTAAAATGGAACTTAATAAACTAATTAGTAACTAACCAGCAAAGTGTTCTATCTCACACCCTGAATCCGTCGCCTGGCCCTCTTAACCGTATTCTCTGGTATAATCTGGAGTAAATCACAGAGAGAGAGACGCAGCACGGCAGTGTTCACATCCCGAATCTCCAGCGCCCTGGTTTCGCCCAAACACACGTCATAGACACTGTGTAAATGTGCCGTGTTTCTGCCTGACTCCGACAGTATTCGGTGTAAAAACACAGCGCGTGCCTGGTTTTCTTTCTTTAAAAAGAAGGGGGAAAAAAAGGAAAGCTCGCGCGAGCTATGTGTGCTCAGCTAGTGAACTAATGTGCGCGCGCGCCTGCTAAAGCCCTACGTTGTTGCTGCGGCCGCCGGCGCCGCGGATCAGCACGCGACAGCGTTAGGTCGGCGCGAAAGGTCCGGCAAAAAAAAAAATCTCCTCGTTATAATTCCGCCGTGAAACGTTGATTCCAAGTAAGTCCTGAGTCACGTCAGTGTGACAAAATGGGGTCTTTTGATGATGCTCTCCGCCATTTTGTGACAGCGCTCACAGGGGTACAGCCGTGTAATGGTTGAAACAGTAGTAACCCCGGCTAGTGGCTAATACCATATCCGCCTGGTGTTAGGGAACAGGGACGGGGACAAATTCCCGTTTAATCCCAACACAGTTCTCTCCTCTCCTCTCCCCTTCATTTTCTTTAATTTTTCTTAATTTTCATTTTCAAATTTCCTAAATGATTAAAAACGGCTACTCCTGCGCATGCAGCTTTATATACTTAAAAACAAAACAAAAAAAACTTCATAGCATTTAATAATACTGAGCATACAGACATGGGTAAACAATATTAATAAAGCATATTAATCGTTTTAAACAAATATTAAACATTGTAAGGAAATACATTAAATAATTACCTATATAAAATTTACATTAATTAAAATTTTATGATTAAAAAAGGTTTTCTACTTTAATTTAAGTGGACCAATAGGGAATGTTATACCGTCATATTCCTGAGGTTGATGATTTGGTGGGTAATTTATACTCATTGCTGTGTGTGTGTGTGTGTGTGCGCGCCCCCAACCCCCCTCGTGGTCTCCGCGTTATCACTTTGTTCCGTTTTAACGGATGTCGGAAGTTTAAAGACGAGCCCTTGGAGAAGAAAAACCCGAACACACTCTATTGTTCAGTCGAAGCGCGGTTAGCCGGAGCCGCTCTGCGCCGTACTGCCTGTAGAGGGCGCTGCAGTGCGGCCGAGGCTTTTCTCCCCGCGGCCTCTCGGCTCTTTTTGTCTGAGAGAGAGTGGCTGCCGCTTCACACACACTGAGCGTGTGTGTATGTGCGCGCGCGCGCGAGTGAGCGAGCGATCCGCGCACACACACTGTCAGATCCACTCCAAACCCGAACACGGCCGTTTGAAATCGATCGTCTCTGGACCATGACGGTTTCAGCGCGCCGTTAGAGCTGGGTGTTTGGGTGAACTTGGGATCGGGCTCGTTTTTTTTTCCTGTTTGGTAGCCGTGTGTGTTGTGTGTGTTGTGTTGTGTGTGTATGTGTAACAGACCTTATTAGCGAGCTGGCGCTCTTCTCCCCATCTGCCATTTCTTTAACTTTTTTAAACCGCTCAGCGTGGCGAGGGACCGCGCGCCGCCGGACTATGGGCTCCCCGGTGTCTTAGGGAGACAGCGCGCGTGGTTTGGGCCGGTTCTGCGGATCGACATGATGGCAAATTCGACGGGGAAAAATGTACCCGAGCAGCGGAGGAAAGGACTAGCTTTCCTGGACGAGCTGCGGCAATTTCACCAAAGCAGAGGGTGAGGGAGATTCTTCAAAAAAATATATACACATTTATAAGTTCAAACTGCGCTCATGCAGGCGAGTCGGTACGTTTAGAGAGGCTCGTGAGGGCTTTCCCGTGCTCACTGAAGTGTTTTTTTTTCGCAGATCGCCGTTTAAGAAGGTCCCGGTGGTCTGGGGAAAGGAGCTGGACCTGAGCGCTCTGTATGTCAGAGTCGTGTCTTTAGGCGGCTTCGCGAAGGTGAGAGCTGCATCCTGGATTCAACAAAAACTAACCGACAGCCCGCTCTCTCCCGGCACGTGCTGGAAAAACCGAGCTCCGAGCTAAAACCGAGCACTTTGTGTGTGTGTAGTTTGGGCGATCATGGCCTCGCTATCGGCCGGCTGTGTGCTAGTACAGCTTGTTGTGTGTGAGAGAGAAGAGTGCAGCGCTGAATCGAGCGAGAGTCCGGACGTTAGCGGCTCTAGCAGAGTGAGTGTGTGTGAGAGTGAGAGTGCAGTGTGAAGAGCGGCTCGGACGGAGCGGGCACGGTTTTACCCTCCATCACCGAGCCGCGGGGCTTCCTTCACCTCTCTGCCCGCTCTTCTCTCGAGGAAGTGGGGGAAATTCGCCATGGCTGGCCGGGGCTTCGAGGCTAAGGGCTGAGATGTAGGCCTCACACACACACGGGCCTGCTTACTCAGTACTGTAAATAACTCACTAAAATACACCCGCCGCTGGCTCTGAGCTGCACCGGGGCTGCCCTGCTCGGGGACCGGGAGCCCTCGGTGCACTTAGGACGCGCGTGGCGGCGTTTAAAGGTGAAATAAAAGTAGCGTTAGCCCGCAATGCTAACAAGAGGTTAGCAAGCTACCTGATTCAGACTGGTAACCGGCTATACCGAGCTCAACACACACTCTATCTCACACACAGGGTCGCCCAGACTCACAGAGGAACCGACTTATTTTAAAATCAGACTTGTACACGGAGTTTTCCGTTAAATGTGCGTGTGTGTTTCCTTTTATTTCTCAGGTGTCGGATAAAAACCAGTGGTCGGAACTTGGAGAAGAGTTTAATTTCCCCAGGAGTTGCTCGAACGCTGCTTTTGTTCTGAAGCAGTACTACCTGCGGTGAGTTTCCTCCTCATCCAGCTCTCACACACTTTCACACACACGCGGCTTGTGTTTACATCCTCACAGCTTCTGAACCGGCGTGCACGCGCTTTCTCGGCTCGGGGAGCCGCACTACACAACGCTACACAATCACGTATTTACACTACACAATACTGTATTAACACTTACACTACACAATACTGTATTAACACTAGACTACACAATACTGTATTAACACTAGACTACACAATACTGTATTAAC
>JAQMYJ010000012.1:27083838-27126942 GCA_030014305.1 Clarias laeviceps | reverse complement strand
ACTACACAATACTGTAGTAACACTAGACTACACAATACTGTAGTAACACTAGACTACACAATACTGTAGTAACACTAGACTACACAATACTGTAGTAACACTACGCAACGTATTTACAATACAAAATACTGTATTAACACTAGACTACATAATACTGTAACACTACACAACATATATACAATACACAATACTGTAACACTAGACTACATAATACTGTATTAACACTAGACTACACAACACTGTATTAACACGACAATACACAACATATTTACAATACACAATAAGGTATTGACAATACACAACATTGTACTTACAATACACTACACTACACAATACTGTAACACTAGACTACACAATAATGTAACACTACACAACATATTTACAATACACAATACTGTATTAACACTAGACTACACAATACTGTATTAACACTAGACTACACAATACTGTATTAACACTAGACTACACAATACAGTAGTAACACTAGACTACACAATACTGTATTAACACTACACAACACATTTACACTACACAATACTGTATTAATACTAGACTACACAATACTGTATTAACACTACGCAACATATTTACAATACACAATACTGTATTAACACTAGACTACACAATACAGTATTAACACTAGACTACACAATACTGTATTAACACTACACAACACATTTACACTACACAATACTGTATTAACACTAGACTACACAATACTGTATTAACACTAGACTACACAATACTGTATTAACATGACGATGCACAACATATTTGCAATACACAATAAGGTATTTACAAAACACAACATTGTACTTACAATACACTACACTACACAATACTGTATTAACACTAATCCATACCACACAATACTGTACTTGCACTCCACTGTATTTACACTATCAACAATGTACTCACACTATACAATATTCACACTACACAAGAATTTACAACACTGGTTATACTACACAGTATTGTGTAGTGTATTTACAATACACAATACTGAAAACACTCCACTTGCACTACACAATACTCAACACTGTACTTACACTACACAGTCCAACAAGTTCAACATTTAGTTTACACTGTATTATTTACACTGCACAATAGACACTAAACCACAATGTACTTGCATTGCGCAATACTGAACAACACTGTACTTGCACTACACAACCTGTACCACAAAATACTGCACATCCCTACAACACTGTACATTGTACTGGCAGTACACAACTACATCACTAAAGAACACTGTACTTGCACTACACATCAGTGTTCCAACGGACCAGAACACCTACGCTACACAACACGGGACTAATACAGCACAATACCACAGAGCTCCCTACTTACACTACACAATACTGCAGAACACTGCACACTATACTAACATGACCAAACACTACACAACACTGTACATACAACGCACAACATTTTCCTAACACTTCATAATACTGTTATTGAATGCTGCACCTACACTATACAACACGGTAATAACACCGCACAACACTGTGCTCGCAGTACACAATACTACACCACACTGTGCTCGCAGTACACAATACTACACCACACTGTGCTCGCAGTACACAATACTACACCACACTACTCACTCATCTTCTATACCGCTTTATCCTGTATTCAGGGTCGCGGGACTACACAACACTACTCAGTACAAAATATGGTACAAAAACTACAGAGCACTATACAGCAGTACACAACAGTCTTACATGCTCTGTGCTCATGGAGTTGCATTTCACAACAATGTACAAAAACTATACAACTTTACTTTGCTTGGTAGCCGCACTACAGTTACACTACGCAGCACTTACTCTAGACTTGAACATATACTCGCTGCTCAGGAACCACATTCACACCACTACACAACACTTTGCTACACTACGCTACATTTGGACTACAGACCAGTTACGCTACGCATACACATGTTTTGTGTGTTTAACCTGAGTGCAGCGTCCGTTACAGGATGATTCTCGTGCCTGTGTGTGTATGGCACGCTAAGTGTTGAGATTCGGCACTGAAGCTAAATTTAAGTCACGCACCACTGTATTGTCTGGTGAAGGATCCTTTATGATGTGTTATTGTGTAGAAGTGGATATTTATCCTAAAATCCTGAGAGCGATGCTAACCCTCGGGTCCTGCAGCCTCACCTGTTGCTTCGCTGTGTTTTGTTTCCCATGCTTTATGAACTTCTTTGTGTTGTGTAGTGTAGAGTGCGATTTAAAAAAAAAAAAAAAAAAACACGAACATGCATGACTGGCTGTTTGCCATAGTCTCTGCGTAACACACTCGAGTGAGCGAGGTGAGACCTGCAGGGCTGAAAGTGTGCCGGCAGTGCGGGGAGTTTTGGCTGCACCTGCCATGTGGTAGGTTAGAGTGTAGCATAATTACCCTCCAGTACACAAACACTCTGTGTCGTTCTCTGCCCCGAACTCATCCTCCGCTTCATAAAGGTGTCAGTAAGAATGAGGGAAAGGGAACTCTTGCATAAAAAAACTGTACAGAGGCAAAGGATGTTCCAGTTTATCCCCTACTTGTTGTAGAGTGTTTCAATCCGAGTGTGTTTTTTTTTATTTTTTTTTTATTTATTTTTTTTAATAATAATAATAATATATTTTAATCAGGTCAGGTCTCAACCAGAGAGTGCTGTACAATGTACATGCAACTCAAATGCCAGGACTTATCTGAACATGAGTTCGAATAGTGCACTAAGAAATCGAAGCAGATTAAAAAAAAAACGAACAGATATTGTTTTGTGGAATTGAAAGAAACCCAAGTCTAAGATGTGGCTTTTTGTTTCAAAGTCTCACCGTCTGGACTAAATATGCTGTCAGGCATGTTGTGTTCTAAAGTTTATCCACCTGTTATCATGATTGAACTGAAGAAGATTAACATTGTTTGTTTTATTTGCTATTTGTTATGAAATAATTCAGATAAAACGAGTAGTAATTGCAGTATGGACCCAAGCAGGTATTTAATCACAAAAAGTTTTCAATTTATTGCAGGTTAATACACATCCTCAGGAAGTTATGAGTTGATAAATAAACATTGGCAAACATCCTCTTAATGAGATCATTTGTCCAATTATTTGGTCTTGAGAAACATCTGAATATAGCATGCTACATTTAATAGTTAAAAAATGCAGTTTAAATCTAAATTGCAGTATACATCAGAATAATCACAATGAGAATTTTTTTTAATTTAATTTATTTTTTATTTTTTTTTAAATAAAATTGTGCAGCCCTAGAAACGAGGCTTTCTTTCAACAGGTGTATTGGTCTGTGTGAACCGGGCAATAACTCTGCAGTCTTTAAACAGAGAATTGTATTAAAGGTTGTATGCCTTTTCTAACGCCAGCTGCACTTAAAGCTAGCTTGCTGATGCACTGGTAAAACAAAGATAGATGAGATGTAGGAAGTTTCAACCAGGAGTTATTGATGCATATATTAAAAATGGTGATATAGCATGTTTTACTTTAACTTTTTCAGTTTTTTAGAGAAAAATGGTCGTAAAGAAACAATCCTGCTTGTTTTTATGAGAATTCTGATTTCATAGTGTGGCTCGTAGGCTCCCTTTATGTGGTTTTGGGCTGTACTGGGGCGTGAAGCTTGGGCAGCGGCTCAGCTTAGACTGCGGTTCAGACACGGTGTAGGTAGATTCTTATAGAGGATGCTCTCACACATTCCTGGCTGGTAATTAGATGACAGGGCTTTGTATCTTCCTTGTTCAGTAGCCGACCTCAACCGGGTTGTCCAAGAGAAACGAACCAAACACACGGCCATATAAATTTAAAGAATTTTCTTGTTTTAATGATCTCGTCTGTAAGCTCTTCCTTTTGTTTTGATGAACAATGAACATCGAGATTTCTTTCTGTCAGATGTTAGAAATTTTATCAGTTCATTTAATCAACTCATTATCAGCATCACATGCTTTATTAAAGGGGAAAACCACACACCGAGGCCGTGCAGTCTGACTCCAGCAGGGGGTGGTGTGTGTGTGTGGTGTGCTTTTTATTTACTGTTGATTTTAAGTCAAAGATGAGCTGTGGCATTACGGGTCTGAGAGAAAACGAGACACCTTTCAACCTGAAAACGTCCCGGGCTTGTCTTGGAAAGGACATGATCAGCAGACAAGTTAAATTCTGTCAGGTACGTTGCTTAACAAAACAAATGGCGTGCTCCAGGAAAGACCCGATTTGCATACGCTGCTTTCACTAGGCCATAGGTGCACACGACATGCCCGCATTGTTAGTTAAGAGGACAAAGAGTTTATCTTGCCTCGCCTCGTATCACCTTGCCTCATTTTGAGAAGTAAACGCAAGAGAACGGTATGAGTTGGCTCATGTGTGCGTGTGTGAAAAGCGAAAGCGAGATGCTTGTGTTAAGTGTATGAGGTGCAGTGTTTAGTCAGTGTATGAGGGATTACCATGGCTGTGCATGTGAAGGGAAACCTCATTCAGGAGATTGCCTTGGTGAGTCACACACACATATGCTGTGTTATTTTGTACATTAGTGGGTGTACTATTCCCATAACACTGATTTAAAATTTGTATGACTGTCTCATTGATGGAGTAGACTTAGAGAGGGAATAAATAGTGCGTTGCCTCTGAAGAAGAAAAACACGAGACTGATTTTATGCAGATTAGAAAGCCTACAGAAGTTACTGCCTGCGCTACTAACATGAAGAGTCTGTGTTTAGTGTTTGAGTCGCGTGACCCGAGCCTGAACTCGGTGGTGGTGGTGGTGGTGGTGGTGATGATGATGATGATGATGATGCAATGCACACTTGTCCTACTCTTCAGGAATTCCTTCAGCAGTCTGGTTGCTCTGAACACACACACACGCACACAGAGAGAGGGAGAGAGAGAGAGCACGCTGCTGCCCGAGTCAAATGAGGTGAAGAATTCGGATCAGGTGGAGCCTAATACAGCTCTAACCCTCATGTGACTAAAAGTTTTGTATGAAGGAAAGAAATGCTGCGTGCATAAGGAGAGCTGCGGAGACGGCGGACGTTTGAAAAAAGGAAGAAAAACAAACATAAACGCTGCATGAATGTGTGAGACAAGTGTTGCATGTTTTGAATGATTGATGGTTGTGCACGAATCTCCCCGAACGATCTAGCGGTGCTGGCAGGTGCTGCCGAGAAGTGCACTCCAAATAAACCACACGTTTGCACCATCTGCTGATCATGTGAAAGTGCTCCATGCAAATGCATGAGCCTCGCTCGCTCCTCATTCAGTGCCTAAAGGAGAGCCTCGTCCATTCACATTCACGCGCGGGTATGTTTTCAAACACGAGGCTCGAGGAGGGTGTCAGTCTGCCGTAACCGTCTGGGGGCTACGGGTCCGCTCTGAATGACAGACTGCAAGCAGAAATACTCCTCTCTCTCTCTCTCTCTCTCTCTCTCTCACACACACACACACTCACACACACACATCTTGACTACACTTGTGCATCTGATAACAAACACTTCCATGGCTCAGGGCAGTCGTCAACACACAATAAAGCAAGATATTCATCAACTAAGCGTTTCAGTGTTTCAACTCTGCATGATTTTTTTTTCTCCTTCCTTTCAGCTATTTAGAGAAGTATGAGAAGGTCCATCACTTTGGAGAAGATGATGACGAGGTGCAACCCGGAAACCCTAAATCGTCGCTTCCGATCGGGGCAATACCGTGCTCCTACAACTATCAGCAACACACTGTATCAGGTGAACATCACACCCAGCTCAATTGTTATTTAAAAACCCATTATTGTAAAATTATTCATTTTAAAAAGTCGGTTTGCTTTAAAAAATAAAAATAAATAAATAAATCACCACCAGAGTGTAGTGCTCTCAGTCTGGTCCTAAGGGAGCTCTCCTGCCCCTGAATCGATCCAGCACGCAGTGTATTTTGGTTTATTTTGTATCAGCACGCCACTAAACCGAACTCGCGCTGCAGAAATGTAGTTAGAACATCAAGATGACCGTGGCGTTTGTAAATTAGTTATTTATAAATAAATGTAATTGTTTATTTAGTACTAGCTCCATGCATGTCCTTCAGACTGAATTAAGAGTTGCATGTTTCACATGCCTTCAGCCAAGGTGTGTGTTATGTCAGTTAGTTCATTTCAGAAAAGTCTGAACCTGATCCAGAACCAGTGAGCCTGCTTCAATGTTGCTGAAATTCCCCGACACAAAGTTGTTCTCAGAGTTGAGAATGTTGCCGCCCGTTATGAAACTTCGGGTCGTTGGTAAAAAGATACCTTTGTCGTGCCCTTCAGTGAGGGCCCTTAACCCTGTTTGCTCCTGTGTCATGGCTGACCCTGCACTCTGACCCCAGCCTCCTAACATGCCGCGATATGCGAAGAAAAAATTTCACTGTGCACGAACAGCGAACAAAGACAGCATCTTTTCAAATCTATGATAAAAAAACAAACATATAAATGCAAATTAGGTTTTTCATATTAAAAATGTTATGCTAATTTTAAAATAAGCAAAGCTTTTTTTCATTGTAAGTGACGTCTTTGTAGTGAGCCTCGTGCAGCACCTTCATGGCACACTTAAGGAAACGCTGGTCTATGAATAGCCATTTCGCCCGACTGTACTTTAGCAGGGTTAATAATTCTAGTCCAGTGATTGTGATGTTTTAGAAAAGAATTGAGACCAGGCTAGTGTGCTTTGTGTTACACATCGGGACACCTGTGCTGTGAGTTATTTTTGCCCTTCATAGACGTCTGTCTCTTAAAATATTTTAATTGTTAACTGAATACAGGTGTTGAACATGAAACCCCGACTAGACAATTGTTTTTATCAAAGACAAGAAACTGGCGCGACAGAAACCCATAAGATGCAATATACCCATCTGTATTATCTGATGTATGTGGAAAAGTAGAGTATAAAATAAATATTTGCAGATTATTTCAGTAACGAACACTTGATTGACAGTAATGAGGAGAAACATTACAATTTAGTGGGATCAATTTAGATGAAACGCTCGATCAGTGAATCGCCCCCTTTTTGACTTCACGTAGCGTCTATTGAAACTGTGCGATTGCTTTGAAAGGATGCACTGACGTGATTTCTCTTATAGACTTATAATCATTTTATAATCATTTGTATGAAAGCATGTTCAGGTCTGATAAACTTAAAGTGAATGCAGAGAAGTAAACAAGCATGTTACATGGAGCTTCTACGGTTGCTCACGTCCTCACAAAGGAGGGCTTACAAATGTAAAATTTGAATTTAGAGAGCTCAGTTTGTTTCCGTCTGAGTTGTGCCGTTTCCATTGAACGCGTTTCGATGAAATGAAATGTGACGACGCATCCCAGCGTGTTTCCAATAACAAAGGCCAACTAATTGACGATGCAAGTTGTTGCTAGTTAATTTTTGTCATCGATTATTAGTTTGCAGCCTTAAAGAATATAATTATTGGGGATTTGTCATCTTGTGTGCGACTTGGGACGCACTACCTGGCACAACTTAATAACGATGTAATTGATATGCTTGTGATTTCTCCGCTGTAGATTTTTCTTTATTTTCTTTTACTCTGGCTCAAGAGTGATTTGTGCAATTTTCGATCGACAGACTATCTCCGCCAAAGCTACGGGCTGTCGACGGATTTCGTCCCCCCATGCGACTACAACAAATTGGTGCTGTCCCTGCTGTCGGGGCTTCCTAATGAGGTGGACTTTGCCATCAACGTGTGTACGCTGATGTCCAACGAGAGCAAGCACACCATGCAGCTAGAGAAGGAGCCCAAACTCGTCACGCTGCTGCTGGCACACGCCGGAGTCTTCGACGACTGTACGATCCTCTCCGCTTGTTTGCCGTTTGTCTTTTCATGTGCTCTTTACCAGCTACTTTCTCTCTGTACTTTTAAGCTGGGTGTTTATCATTAGAAATGGTGTATAGTTCAGAGAGCATGGCAGGATGAAAAATAATAATAATAATAATAAAGGTTTCTGTTGGTCTGTCTCAGCATTAGGTAGCTTTTCTGCTGTATTCGGCATGGACTGGAGGGAGAAGACGTCCCGAGACTTTGCCAAGGTAAGAACGAAAGGCATACAATAAACATTTGTAACCTGTGTTTATTTAAGCTCAGCAAATAAACTGTATTTGTGCTGTGTTCATAGTTTTGGAAAGATATTATTGAAGACAATGAAGTAAAAGATCTCATCTCAGACAAGAGCAGCACATCACAAGGTGGGTGGACACACACTCGCTCATTCTTGGGGTTTTTTTTTTTTTTTTTTTTTTTTGTTTGTTTCTTTGTTGTGGTGATGGCACGATCACAAGCCTGGTTCCACTCCAACTTTCAGCTTAAGACAGTGATATATGTGTGTGTGTGTGTGTGTGGTACTATCAACTGGATATATTGATCCTTTGATGGACGGATTTTAAAGAGTGATTCAGTGTGAAATGTTTTTACTCATCTGTGTAATCGAGTTCTGTAATGTAGCTTAGATAGCTTGAGAATTCTAGAAAATCTTTTTTTTTTTTAATATATATATATTTTTTTATTCATCTTTTTTTTTTTTTCTTTTTAAATGTTACTATTTTTTTGGATTTTTTTACCCGATTTTTCTCCCTAATTTAGTCGTGTCCAATTCCTCCCAGTCACTAGGGGGCTCCCACATTAAGCTTCTACCACCATTCAGTCGGGAGGGACGCAGACTATCACGTGGTTCCTCCGACCCACGTGATGTCACCGACCATCTTTTCGAACTGTTCGCTCACGTACCGTTGGGTGCGGAGTAACGCACTCGGAGAACAGCGCCATCCGCTCCCTCCCCTTACGTGAGCTGACAGACGCCCCTGATTGGCCTGTAAAGCCGTCATTAATGTGGGAGCGCGAGTACCTCTCATCCCTCCCCTCTGAGAGAGTTCGGCCAATCAGCTCACTCTAGAGCTCCGGCTGTGAGAGGTTACAGCATCACCCGGGGATCGAACCAGCGATCTCCGGATGATGGGCGAGCACTTTATCACTACGGAGGCTTTATTCATCTTTTCATAAACTTAGATCACAAGTGTTTTTTTTCCTGCACAAGGTTGGAGCAGACAGGTAAAGCTCATCATTCAGTTGTAAAAAAAATAAGGCGCTGTATAAACTAGAGGTGCGAATCATGGATCAGCTGTCGATTCGAATAGATTTTTGGGTGATGTGAATTTCAGCTCTATTCACTTTAATAGCTTTAAGGTTTACTGTTTGATTTGTGTAAATATTCTTACACATTTTTAGTTCTTTAGAACTGCTAAAACTATCGAATAGACACAGAAATGTTCAACTTGTGTGGTTGATTGTTTAAATTTATGTGTTGCATAAATAAAAAATAGTCGTCTTCTGTTCCACACTCCAGTCAAACAGGTGGTGATGTTGCACAAACCGTAAAAAAAACTTAAACGAGTGTTTTCAGAAGATGCCGGTTTTAATTTCTGCCAAAGCTGTGGTGTGGTTTTAAACGACCTGTCAATTTTAAAACCATTTAAGATTTGAAAATTTACCTGATTTATTTAAAAATGGCAAATTTAATCGAATAAAAACAATTAACCCCCTGATTCTGTTAATTACAATAGAATTGAAACAAGTTGAATAAATAAATAACTGAATTGAAATTAATCTCAGCTGTATTGTTGTTCTGTCTGTGCGGAGCTGAAACCCCGGCACTGATTGAGAATTTAGCAATCGCTTATTACATCTTTGCGTTTCAATAGAATGAGTCAAAACTAATGGTGCACTTCTGATTGTTTGTTTATTTCATGCTCCCAGCTCTCAGTGTGCTTTATCGTATGTGGAGTGGTATGTGTTGGTGTCTCTACATGCAAATGTGCTGTGACAAGAGGATGCTATAGATGAACATAATGCAGTTTGCACAAACATTTCCACACAACTTGAGTTCATGAAAATATAGAGACTATGTATATTTTATGAAGACCGAGTGAGAACTCTAGGTTGGGTTTATTAGAGTCTGGGTGTAAACAGATACGGGCCCTTTGGGTCTTTTATTCCCTCCAGATGGCATGGAGCAGAGAGTCGTGCAGGCTCTGCTGTTTCACCCTCACAGGAACATGGGCACCTCTGATGTGGAGGGACAGCGCGTCCTGCAAGTCGCCATCATCCTGAGGAACCTGTCCTTCGAGGAGACCAACGTCAAGCAGCTGGCGATGAACCGCACATGTCTGCGTTTCCTCCTTCTCTGTGCACACTGCACTTTCATCTCGCTGCGGCAGCTGGGCCTTGACACTCTGGCCAACGTAGCAGGCGAGGTCAGATGCCACTTTTTCATCTGTCCTCTAACTGAGAGATCTCTTCTCGTCTCTCACCAGATTTACCAGATTTTATATTTATTTGTGTATTTTTGCACCTTGGACATTGAGCAAGCGGTTTAAATGTTGCTGAAACATTTTTTTTTTTTTAGATGTAATAATATCTATATTGTCATGTAAGAGTGTGTATTTTGAAAATGCTTTTTCTCTTTTACAGCTTCAGCTGGATCCAGTGGACTTTCGAACAACACATCTAATGTTCCACACAATTACCAAATGTCTGATGTCAAGGGACCGGTTTTTAAAAATGAGGGGTAAGACCAAGTAAACAAAATAGGCTTTGACTTAAAATAAAAAAAAAAGCTGAGTGTTTATTATTATTATTATTAGTTTTTTTTTCTCACAAAAATAGCTAGAGGTAAAAATTGAGTTCAGATTGAGGTGGATTGGACATGTTCAGAGGAGAGATTGTAAATACATTGGTAGAAGGATGCTGAGGTTGGAACTGCCAGGAAGAGGAGGACCAAAGAGGAGATTTCTGGATGCAGTGAGAGAGGACATGAAAGTAGTTTTTGTGAGAGAAGAGGATGCAGAGGATGGGGTTAGATGATTCACTGTGGTGACCCCTGAAAGGGGAACAGCCGAAAGACAAAGAAGTAGTAGTCTATAGGGCTGCACTTTTGTTGTTACTTGTTTGTAAGATCATTAAAAAAAAAGAATTTGACCAAGAACAAAAATGCTGTTAGTGAATTGCTGAAGTACTTTTTTTTTACCCCCCAAATTGTGAGAACATGTTTGAATGAAGTGACCTGCAGGTTTTAAGTCTTTTGAGATATTTCCAGGCGTGAGTGGCAAGAGAATGTTTTGTGCACAAACGCTCCAACTTTTTTTTTTTTTTTTCCTTGCATAAGACTTTTGTTTGGAGAGAACTAATAAGATGTATTTGTTCCACACGAATAACTGTAAACGCTACCGATTACTTCACAATCAAAGAATTCAATCAAATAAATTTAATTATACAACAGTATGTTCTGACCAAGCAGGTTAAACAAGAGATGTTCCATGAGTGGTGATGATGAATGGTAACAGCACTGGCATGTTTAAGTGCATGTATCATGTCTCGTCCCAGGTGTTCTGTTAACCATTCATTACACTAACTGTAGGTTGGTACGGTCCGCGGTACTGAGGAGAGAGCAGCTGCCTGGCAAAAACCCACATTCAAAACCAGTCACAGTCATTTTAAACAAGAAAACACATCTGATACTGTTTTATCGTCTTAAAGACAAGTCGTTCCGAAATGTCTCTGAACCATCTGTTAGCTTTTATTTATGGCTTCAAAGCTACAGTTGTGCTCAAAAGTTTGCATACATTGGGAGAATTAGCAAGATGTGTACTTTTTAAAAAAGAAAACATGAGTGAGAAGGCAAAACAAATTGATTTTATTTCTTATAGGACTCAAGTTCATATGTAAGGTATAACAGAGTAGTACAATCATCAAACAAAACATGTTGACAATAAAGAAAATGAGGAAATATTTCATACCTTTTAGTTATTAGTATCCTGTATTGCCCCCTTTAGCATCAATGATGGCATGCAGTCGTTTGTCATAATTGTGCACGAGGTCCTTAAGTCTCTCAGGTGGTATAGTTGCTCATTCTTCCTGATAAATGCCTCCAGTTTCTGTAAGTTCTTTGGTTGTCTTGTATGAACCACACGTCCAAGTCAGTGCAACACCTCATGAGCTGGGATACTAACTGACTCTTTATGCACAGACACTAATCTTAAACAACTATGTAATAATTAATGACTTCATGTGACCACTTAAATGGGAGGAAAAATATTTTGCATTATCAGTCATAAATTCCAAATAAGTGACGATTTAAAAAAAATATTTTTTAGGGTGTGAAAGTTTTTGAGCACAATTGTAAATAGCGCTTAACATAAGGCTGAATTCCAAATCCCTCTCCAACCCCAATGGTTTGTGTGACAATGGATTATACACGCTAGCACACTAGCTTTCCACTCAAAGCTATGTGAGTTTGTTTGTTTTTCTTACCAGAGCCATCAGAAGCAAATCAGATTGAAGCAGGCAGGAGACCGAGAGAGAGAGAGGGGCACCTGACTGAGATTCCCAAACAAAAAATTATTTCCTTCTGAATGTACCTTGGATGGGATTAAATAAAAAATGAGGCCTGTTGTGTAGTCATAGTCTACAATCTACGATTGTAGGGGAAGCACCGTTTTAACTGCGGTTAGAATCTCTACATACGCACATTACACAAGCATTATGACAAGTACTTCCTGTATTTTGTCTAACTCTAAATGCTAAGAGACCCAGATGTGTGGTTGAAATCCACACACACCGAAGCTTGAATGGAAACATCCATTGTTTTTTCCTCCCGGTCATAAAAGTTCAGACTCCAAAACACCTGTTAGCTAAAAGCTGGAAATTGTTAGCAGGAACACATAATACAGACTTCTCATAACAAGCTCAATGAGAGAGGAGATGGCCATGCTTTTCATTTTTAACAAAATATGACGGGGTGTTGAAATCAAACTGGGACTTGTGATAAAATTTATGTTAATTAAGGTGATAAGAATTTTAGCTGCTGTTAAACATTTGAATGATAAACATTTTAAAGAAGGCAGCCAAGGTGGCTCGTAGTCCATTGCAGTCTCTCCTGTGAACATTCAGCGAGTGGCGTGCCTGATTGTTGAAAATTGCCTCTTGCCTTGTCTCCAACTTACAGAAGGGACACGTCTGCCTGTTCGAACTGTACACACAATTATTCATGAACACCACTTGCACATTGTAGGAACTTGGCTAGGAGTTACTGCCACAGTCCTGACCTGGCCCCAAGCCATTTTCACATGATTAGGCCAATAAAAGGAGTTCATGTTAGACCTGAACAGGCATTCCGATCAGGGCGCTCTTTCTACCTTGATGGTGTCCAAGCATTAATGAAACTGGGACAAGTGCATTAGTGTAGCAGGAGATTATATAGAGGGGGGGGGAAAGGTAGTTTTTACTGAGTTCTGTTATTCTGGACAATGAGAAGTCCTGGTCTGATGAACGTGCTTTGTATATCTCGTACTGTAATTTTAAATAATTTTTTTAATTACAGTTATGATATGTGAATGTACACAACATCCACCATGATATGTTGCAGATTGTTGCTCACACAACCATGACCTCTGTCTATTTCTCTCTCTCTCTCTCTTTCTCTCTGTAGCCATGGAGATCATGGCCAACCTAAGTAAAGCGGAGGATAACGGTGTTCTGATCTGCGAATATGTGGACCAGGAGTTGTACCGGGAGGTGATCACCCTGCTTACCCTGCCGGACATTATGCTTGTTATCTCTGCCCTGGAGGTGCTTTATCAGTTGACAGAACTCGGAGAAATCACTTGTTCCAAAATCGCCTCTGTGGACAGGAGCATAGGTATGCAACCTTCAACATTCATCCTCTACAGAGGCAATAATGTATATATTTTTTCAGTACTATAATGCTTGCATACCTTCTTAAGGGACATGCTTTTGTATAGAAGCTAAAGGCATGGAGGGCCTATGAAGTTTAAAAGTAGGAATAAATTACAAATTGGGGGATCAGTGAAATATCATGTATGAATCTGTATCATTTTGTTATTAATATGTGTGTTCTTTTTATTTAATTTTATTTTTTTAAAGATCTGCTGGTACGTCTAGTGTCGGTTGATTTGCACACGTTTGGACCTGAAGCTCTGATGGCCATTAAACTGATTGAGCACCAGAGCACAAACAGCCAGGTGGCAGAGGTACGGCCGCAGCTCGTTGAGAACGTACCTCCTCCTGTGCAAGGTGCACCTGCGACGGGTAAGAGCCTCTGATCATCTGTCTCGTGTATTTCAGGATTTACAGAATAAACTACAAACATGTTTCTGACAATTGCATATGAATGTCGATTTTGATTAAACAATAGGTACTAGGTTTTGTCTCTTCTTAATAAGTAGGTTGTGCATTAAGCTCCGTGCTCTGTCTGATCAGTGATTCAGAGCACGTGCATCTCTCTCTCAGATAGGAAGTAATTGGCAGTAGTAATAAACCTGTTATTTATATATCCTGCCTCATCACTGCCCTCTAATGTTCATAGGAAACATTACACAGATTCAGCATTTAGATTATAAAACAATGCAAACCATGCTAAGATGTAAAGCTAAACAATGTCTTTATCCTGCTAATGTTTGCTCTTGCACTACATCTAAAGTTTTATGTCCTCTGGTTTCATAGTGACGAGAGTTCCTGTCCAGAATAACCCACCACCTGGCATTGTAGAGATCGATGGAGAAAAGTTTGCTTCTCAATTGTAAATCTTTCCTTCTTTTTTTTTTTTTATTTTTTAAATAGTTCCCTAATTTAAGTAAGTTAATTTATTTGAACTGAAGATGGATGAAAGAATTCAAGTAAAATAGTTGATATTTTTATATATTAGCTTATTTTTCAGAGCTTAAAGTTCACTGTTTATGCTGAAACATATGCTGGTTTTTACTGAAACTGTTTCCACTCTGTAGAGCAAAATGTGGATAGAATTAGTTTTGAAACACTTGTTCATGCGTAATTGTAATTGGATTTTATCTGTTTAAGTAGTTCATTAATGCATCCTAATTTTACCAGGACGGTCAATAGTCAGGAATGTTTTGTGGTACATGGGTTGTGTATTACATTCTCTCTCTCTCTCTCTCTCTCTCTCTCTCTCTCTCTCTCTCTCTCGTGTATATATACCAGGCTAAATGCTCATTATGAGGTGCATGCAGAAGGCTCTGTTTCTCGATCTGAGATGTACTCCGACTACCTGGCAACCTGCAGCAAGCTGTCACGTGGTGGTGTTCTCACATCCAATGGTTTCTACAAATGTTTAAGGTGTGTGCACGCATCTTTCTCTTCGTGTAAGAATCAAAGTATTCTAATGTGTATGTGGTAAAATAGTTATGAACGGAATCTTTTGTTGGTAACAGGACCATATTTCCTAACCACACGGTAAAACGCATGGAAGAGTCTAAAGTAAACTCTCAGGCTCAGATCCATGTAGTTGGTGTGAAGAAGAGGGCGATTCCTCTGCCCATTCAACTGTATTACCAGCAGCAGCAGTCCTGCCCTGTACCAGGGCCCAAACATGAAGCCTCCTTAGACCCTCAGCATCACACCCAATCAGGTAAGCCACTGTTTTTAATTTGCTGTCTTTTAGGCTGTTATTTTATTTATTTATTTATTTATTTTTTTTTAAATCAAAATTTGTATCTGTTTATCTTTGCTAGCGTTGGCGCCTGGTGTGGGTGGGCAGTTTGTCCGGGCACCAGCACCAAGCCTTACTGCCAATCAGGCAGCACCACCGGTTGCCTTCAACATGCATGGAGCGCCCCATCCTCATTCTCCCAGCGCTCCAGCGTCAGCTCTTGCTGCTCCACGGCTCCCAGCAAGCCCATCGGTACAAGCGCCACCACCTTCCTCCCTAGCAGCTCCAGCGATGCTTCCACGTCCTAATGACATCCTAAAGACAGCCATGATCCAGAGCTCCATCCCTACAGCACCCACAGCACCCACAGCTTCTCTTGCCCCCACCCACTCCACTGCTGCCAACCATAATAATATTAACCCTGCAGCCTCTCTACCCCAGCCTCTCCTTCCACATGCTCCAGTAACACTGATTCAGAAGGCATTACCAGAGGGACATGTACTCACTGGAAGAGTACAGGCAGCGTGCCCCCCCTTGGAGCAACAGCAGCTTCCGGCCTCACAGATCCAGCAGGCTGCCTCTTCGAAGGATACTGTTGTACTGGCCAACCCTCCTCAGTACCCGAGCACTCCTTGTACTCCATTGGTGGCAGAAGGGCAGGCGTTCACCGTAGCAGCCGTACAGAGTGCCCAAGGACCACGTATGACTTTCCAGAACATTGCCCCAAAACCTGCCCTGCCTGCACAGACACCCCTTCAGCATCCGCTACACCACCAGCCACACCACCAACAACAGCAACAACAGAGCTTGGTCATTGTCAGCCCTAATCCACAGCCCAATCCCGCCTTTGCCCCAGCCATCCACCACATTGTATTGACCAACCCCACAACCATGCAGAATGCCCAGACTATCCAACTTTCAGGTCAACCTGCCACGTCTCCTCAACCGGCCTCTTCACCCGGCCAGCTCAGCTCTTGCCCCAGTCCACAGATGCTGTCTCCACCCTTAAATCCCGTCCAGAGCCCTCCTCCCACTGTCGGCCAAATGCTGTCTGTAAAGCGGCAGCAACAGATACAGATCCACACATCACCACCTCCTCCTCCCCCTCCCCCTCCTCCTCCGCCACCACCACCTCCTCCGCCAACCCCTCCCATGGCCCCACCCATGGCCCCTGCCCAGACTACCTCCACTGAATCAAGCTTGATTAAACAATTGCTGCTTCCAAAGCGTGGCCCTACAACACCAGGAGGTAAGCTTATTCTCCCAGCACCACAGGTCCCTCCTCCTGTCAGCACTAGGGCACCTAGCCCACAGGTAGTTTACCAGGTAACCAGTAGTAGCCAGGGAACTCCGCAAGCACCACAGTTGAACGTACAGTTGATGCAAAGCTCACTGCAAGGTGCAGGTGCTGTACAGACTGTGCCCATCTCAATCCTACCCGGGCAGATACTTTCCACCTCTAACCCTGCCACCATCTTACAGGCCACACCTAGTAACCAGGTCACCTTCACGGTAGTGCCAAATTCGAGTTTCCCCAATGCAGCTGTTAGTAGCCAGGGGACATCGTCTCCGCTGGTTTCACAGACTGGTCTGAGCATCAACACGTCGCCCCCCACGCTTGGTTTCCAACTGACCCCGCACATACCACCTCCCGTATCTACTTGCACAACGCCCGTGCCACCTTTTCGAGGTGACAAAATCATCTGCCAAAAGGAGGAGGAAGCCAAGGATGCTACAGGACTTCACATCCATGAGAGAAAGATTGAGGTGATGGAGAACTCCTTGGTAACCGAAGTCTCCACCAAAGCCAGCAATGGGCAGCCTATGGTGGTTGATGGACCTGGGGCCAAGCTGCTCAACGGTAGGAAGTCTGACTCCAGTCTACCTCCATACCACTCAGGGAACAGCCAGCCAGAGGCTCTGCAGGGCACACAGGCCCTCAATGGCCCCACTTTACAGGGCAACGATGGCACGGCCAAACAGATGTCAGGAGGCTCACTTTCCGAATCCAGAAAGCCCCTTGTAAATGGGGTGTGTGACTTTGAAAAAGGGGAAGCCACAACTGGTACCCATTCAAGCAAAAACATTCCAAATCATAAAGCTTCCAAATATATGGGCAACGGGGATGTGCTACTTCCTCAAAAAGTACACGAGACTTTTACTGACTCTCTTTCACCCCAGCAGGCCACTGCCAAAGCAGAGCAGCTGGAACGACTGGCCAATGGCCCAAAAAGCTTCAGTCACAGTGCTGAGATTTCCAACGGTCCGTCAGCCCAGAACATGGACACGACAGGCTTTCGGCAGCAGCACCCACCTCACAACCACATCTCTGCAGCCACACCTACCAGCCAGAATTCCTCTGGAGCAGACCAGGCCACTAACGGCACTTCTGAGAGCAGGCCCCTGAAGAGACCAGCAGAAGATGCTTCAGGAATTCCCAACAAAGTGGGAGTGCGGATAGTGACCATCAGCGACCCCAACAACGCTGGCAACAGTGCGACAATGGTGGCAGTCCCAGCAGGTGTCGACCCAAGCACAGTAGCAAAAGTAGCAATAGAAAATGTAGCGCAGCAGAGACCCAGTGTGCCTGCTACGCTTCCTGAATCCACCACTCGGGTAAGATTTCTACACTTACAGAATTCAATATGTTTGCATGGGGTTAGATAGTGTTACCATCCCCTTGAAAGTTGATCTGTTTACAGTAGAAATGTGAAGAACCAGTGCTTATGGGAGGAAAAAAAAAAAAAGAAGAGAAATATATGCAGTTGATGGAATTGTAATGGATATTTAAAAATAAGCCGAGAGCTAAATGTATAATCTTCCCTGCTAATTTCATAAGGACACCATAAACAGGAAAGTAATTTTTTTTATATCGTTACAGCTTTTTTGAAGGTGCTTATTTTCGTTCGTCACTCATATTGTAAATCAGTAAAGTGCATATAGACATAGATTACACACAGATTAATCTATAAGTGTATGGTCTAGCTTAACTTAATTGGGCATATGTTGTGACAGACACTGACTCTGACATTTAAAATAATTCTTGCATCCATAGCCGGCAGATTTGTTAATCAGTAAGGATGGGAATCACCAGTGGGGATCACATACGATATCATCACGATACCTTGGTGCGGATTTGATTAATATTGTGATTCTGTACGCGGTTTTATAAATATCCGGATTTAATATAAAAAAATTTTCAGTTTTTGTTACGATTTTAAGACCTCGAATCTTATAAATAAAAAATTTTAAAGTCATAACTCGGGCATCTTATCCTTATTCAGCAGCTTCAGAACTTAATTGAACATGGGTTAAAGGTTAAAGGTAGCAAATATTTTACTTAAAATCCCAGAGCAGCATTTAAACAATATAAACTGACTTCAAATACAAGAGTTTTACCTTAACAATTTACGTTAAATTAATTAAATTAAACAATAGCTACATTTTACTGAGTGGCATGTACCTTTGTCATCCACAATAAGTATTATTTTTAAACTTGGCAAATAATTCACTCCTGCCACTCTGGATGCCAGTGTGGAAATAGTTATAAAGAAAGACATTTTACCGTATCAAATGCCTCCAAAGACGTGAGCGCGTGCTGAGCAATTGTGAGCGGCACCCTCACCAAAGTAATTCAGAAGAAAATGTGTTTCTTCTGAATTACTCCACTCAGAGGTTCGTGCCCACTGCATAGAAACGGTCATGTCAAACATGATCGATTATGGCTGATCAAGCTGAAAAACAGCCAATTCCGGTCACAGGCAGATGAAACGCTAGATTGTTTAAAGATTTAATTTGGAGAAATACCAAAATAAATCACCCAAAAGAATGGCAATTCATAACTGAGTGGATTTTTACCCAATCACTATTAATCAGCATTAGGACAATCAGCTGATGAGACCGAGGCTGTCCTCGGCCTGCACCGTCATAAGCAAAGGCACCAAACTTTACCAGGTGTGGCACCAACCTAGACACCTTATGTGTCTTTCACCTGAATACATGAATGGAGTAAGTTTTAAAGAATATTTTAAGGTACATAATTGGACCTTTTATGAAGCACATTTCAGCCTATTAAATCACAAAAATCCTCTGGGACAAGTAAAAAGTATGGATTTCCAGTATGATTCTATTATTTCAGAGAGCAATGTTTGGACTTATTTAAGAAGTTTTACAACAGAGTTTCGGTCAGATTTTTACCCAGTAAAATGAAGTAAATGTTAGCTCATCTTTTGTTTTGTTTTTTTGTTAAATTAATGCTAAAACTATAAAAAATAGTGATTTTTGACAAAATGTTCACAAATGTACTCACTACTTCCTGGCCTAGTGAACTAGCATGAGGACGAGGCTTTTTTTCCTTCTCCTAAATGCATCGAGGACAGCTTTGTTAGTTAGTTGTCCTGTGCATAAATTTACGCACACATGTATGCACATGCAAGAGAGCAAGAGTAGGATTTGAGCATTTTGTGAATTTTTTTTAAATGATTTTTTTTTAAATGAACCTCCAGTATGATTTTATTTTGAAGATGCTCAAACAGTGATTCATGCATAAATGTATTTGTACCCATCTTAATAAATGAGCCTGTAATAAACCGTCCAGTGATTTTCATAAGAACTCTCTTTTTCCCCTCTATAGCAGCCGGTGTTGGCCCAGTCTCCGCCCCCAGCGGTTCAGACTGCACAGGGAGTCAGTCAGAGTTCGGTTCCTCCAGGTGATGGTCCTCAAGCTACAGGTCTCTCTTCTGATCAGACCCGCAAACCTGGACAGAACTTCAAATGTCTCTGGCAGGCCTGTAAAAGGTACAGACAGATTTATTCTGGGCTTTTGGTTTCAGTTTAAATCTGGTTTCTTTCTGGATGACCAAGTACATTCCCATTTACACGTCGTAACAGCACTTCTGTCTCATCATGAAGGACAATTGAACAAATTGTCAGCCTTTAGCAGCAGCTGTGATGTGCTTATTAACTTGTTATAGAAATGGAGTGTATGCAAATCTAGACTACACTAAGGCACTCGATATAATTAATGACATAACGTAGTGTCGCAATGTCTGTGAAGAACAGGCCACACAAAGTGATTACTGTCTCGAGTCACCAATTTTCTTCTATCCGCATCTCCTAAACAGTTCCACATACCAAATCAGAGCGCATACATGTGCACTAGTTGTTTAACTTTCCTACAAAATTTCACATTTTTAAATCTAATACATTAATTATATTCCAACAGTCTGAGTTTTAGCACTGTGGCTACACAGTTGTACCAACTACAGCTGAACTTGTGTTCAGTCGTTTTGCTATGATGTATGATTGCTATGTTTTACGGGTCATCTATAAACTCCTAAATGTAGTTTCATGAGCAACTGGCTTGTATAGATGATGTTTAATCCTGTAGAGGTGCACTAGTTATCTCACTGGCAGGGACACAGGGGAATCATTATTTGTCATCTTGCATCGGCGTCATCTCATTTTTTTCCTCTATCCACAACATCCTCCTAAATCATTTATGGGAATTTGACCAAACCTTCACAGCACTTTTATTATTATTATTATTATTGCTCGATAGTTCAGGACTGGAATTTCCTACACGTTAAAGACATCAGCTGTTATAGCACACTGCCTAACACACAGTATGACTGCAGATCAGTCCCTGCTATCTGTTACCTATCGCCATCTCGGAGAGCTTTACCTTTCCATCGTCGCCCTCGGCTTGCTCATCAGGGACAATCTGATCATTTTGATTCAGACGCATTTTTCACATTTCATACAAATTTCCATCATTTCTTTTAATTGTGGAAAGCAGTTTTGCAACAATGACAGTTGTTAAAACGCTTATACAAATAAAATTGAATTGAATATTAGGACGCATGGACGTGCACTAGCGATGTCATTTGTAGAAGACGCCCGCCCGGTGGGTGGGGATGCATCATTCTCCTGTTTGTCGTACAATCATCATGTCAACCTTCTCACCTTGTGTTAACCTTCAGGTGGTTCGAGACGCCGTCGCAGGTGTTCTACCATGCGGCTACGCAACATGGCAATAAAGAGGTTTACCCTGGCCAGTGCCTGTGGGAGGGCTGTGAACCCTTTACACGCCAGAGACTCTCTTTCATCACACATCTACAGGTCAGGCATTAATCAGACAGCTGGACATTGTTGTCCTCTTATTAGTTCAAACCATATTGATCAGGGAATGAAAGAAGTGCTATAACCGGTGTTTCTCCCACAGGACAAGCACTGCTCTAGGGAAGCCCTTCTAGCTGCACTCAAGCTTGAGGAAACGCAAGGCAGCAATTCCAACCCTTCCAAGTGAGTAACCCTTCCGTTTTGTCATTGCTTTGTGCTTGAGTGCTGCAGTTGTGTCTTTTTAAAAAGTTCAGAAATCTAAATACATACTGAGGGCACGTCGTGACTATTGTTCGTCATTATTTCATCATTGATGAAATTAACACTATTCGTTGACGACCTTTTTTTTCCTGTGACTATAACGAGATGTCACGGATATCAATAAACAGTGACGGTGACAAAATCAGCATGCAATATTGTTGGTGAAAAAACACGAAACTAATATGTATTAAAATAAAAATAATAAAAACGAATAGAACATCTGTCTTTATTTTCGTAAACATATAATTGCTGCGATACGGTGTTCATTCATTATGACGCGAGCTGCAGTATTTCTCGGGTCACAGCGCGCGGCAGTGACGGGATGTCACAAGTTCAGTCATCTTTAACTTCACGTCATCACAGCAGTCTGACTCGGGTGAAAGAGAAGAGACTGTATTTCTTCATATTGAACCGGAGATGTGTAGTAATATCGGAGGGGAAACCGTATGGGAAACACAATCACTGGGGAAAATACCACAAACCTGAAGAGACGCATCAAGGCAGACCATAATAATCACCCAGTTTTACAGCCTCTTTGTGGTAATTGTTACCACATGTTAATATAATTATATTGTGATGTATTTAATTTTATTTTAGAGTTAAACTGTTCCCAAACACATTAGGCTAATAGGTTAGCAAATGATTGTGACCCATAAGAGCATACAGCATCCCTACAACAGTCCAAGAGTGTAAGTTCATATAAAAAATTAAAAGTTTCAAAACACTGTATTGGACAAATATGGACATGCAGCAGTTGTTGTGATGCTTAGAAATAAATATAATTAGCTGAAAACATCAGATAAAAAGATGCGTTTTAAATGTTAAGATAATTATTTTGTGAAAAACCTTTAAAAAAGGGTTTTGTCTAGACTAGATTGACTGTATGGTTAATTAATAATGCCTATTGCTAAAATGTTGTTTCCATTGACTAGACTAAAATACTTACAGGTTCCTCTGACTAAAACTAGACTAAAATGTCCAGACTTTTAGTCGACAAAGACGTGACTATCCAAAATAGGATAAGATTGACTAAATATGATAAAAACTAATTGGTACATAAGACTAAAATTTTAAATAGCTGACAAAATTAACACTAGTTGTGACTAAATCTTAAGTAATACAACCTAGATGTGTTGTGTGTTGATGTACATTTGTGTGTGTATTTATCAGGTCTCCCCCGCCGGCAAGCGGCAGCTCGGCTCCTACCCGGCCACAGAAAGCGATAGTGAATCACCCGAGTGCGGCTCTCATGGCCCTGCGCCGGGGCTCGCGCAACCTTGTGTTCAGAGACTTCACTGTGAGTAACTCAACGCCTTCTCTTTAATCATCTTTAATGTTGAGTATTTTCTTTTAGTCAGACCAGTTTGAAGGATTAAAAATTGTTCTATTCTTGTGTTCTTTTTCTCAGGATGATAAAGAGGGACCACTGACCAAACACATTAGACTAACTGCTGCCTTAACGTTAAAGAACATTGCCAAGTATTCAGACTGTGGACAAACGTAAGTGGAAAATCTTTATTAGGAGGAATCGAGTGTTTGGCTTTACTCCTCATATGTTCTAGAAGAATCTGGCTAATGGACCAAATTTGAGAAGGGGGAAAAAAAAGATTTTTTTTTTTTTTTCAAAATGAATAATTAAGATGAATTTGATTTGGATGCATTTCAGCGGTATGTATAATTATAATTAATAATGATTTGCTATAAAGCAGGCTCTTATAACTGCAAAAAATACAAATGTGTAGTCTTTGCTATCTATCCTCATACATCAATCAACAATTTAGGGGGGAATAAAAGTGTATAAAATGTTGCTCTGAGAGAGCTCTTGAAAAATTTTGACTTTTTTGTGTGCACAGATTGGTGAAGCGGCATGAGAACCACCTCTCGGTGCTGGCGCTCAGCAATATGGAGGTCTCCACCACGCTCGCGAAATGCCTTTATGAACTCACGCACACACTGCAGGCTTGAGCCCAGCTGAACCCAAAAAACATTCGAACAGGAAACGGATCTTTCGCCCTTGTTCTGGCGAGAGACGCCGACGTCGGCAATGCCTCTCTCCACCCCGTTCATCTTTTTTTTTTTGTCTCCCTCCATTCCGTTCTCTGTGCGTTGGGATTTGTGCATCATCACTTCACCTTATTAAAAAAAAAAAAAAAAAAAAAAAGAACTGCCACGGGTCTTCCACCAGCCACACAGAAACCAGCGCACACGCAACACTTTTCCAAACAAGCCACCTTTCTCCTCTTCTAGCCCGAACAAAGCTGCCTCCCCACTCTCAACCAAATGAGCACAGTTTCCTCGGTCCTGAGCGAATCGGCGGACAGAGGGGGGTGTATTTTTTTGGAATTGGGAGGGAGGAAGTGGGTGGGCTTAGTAGATACAGGGGTGGAGCAGGGGCAGCAGAGGTGTGGCTTGATGGATGTTTGTTGTCTTTTTTTTTTTTTTTCCTTTAGAAGTTGATAGCTTTGGTTTTCTTACTTGAGCCGATTATATTTTCACTTATTTATTATTGAAATAAATACCAATATTAAATGAGAAAAAAAATACTTGTAAATATTTGTGAATAAATATAAAGTAAAAAAGAAAAAAAATCTCCTTTCATGCCGCTGCAGCCACTGGAGAACTCGCTCTGTGGAGTGACGGAAGCATTATCTTGATAGGTTCAATTTTTTTTTTGGTTCCCTGGTGACTTGTACGAGACGTGATTCTATACTCAGCAGTGGATGAATGTACTTAAGAACTTGTAAATATTCTACAAAGGTACTGATGCTGTAAAGTTTAGGGAGGGGGATGGGGAACAGGTTTTTTTTGTGGAACTGTGATTTCTTTCTCCCCCGCCCATTTTTGTACTATTATAACTTGTAGAACTCATTTTGCTGGCTGAAAGAGTATGGAATAATATATCTTGTTATTTTGTAGAAGAGCAAAAAAAAAAGAAAAGGAAAAAAAAAAAAAAGAAACCCCCACACAAATATTGAAGGTATTTCCCTCCCACACGTATCCACTATAAGCGTCACTGTACAGGCCCTCTCTGCCTGTACTGGATTCTTTTTGTATTTGTAAATTGGTTTAAATACATGGCGTTTTATACAGGTTATGTCCTGTGTTATTTGCTTTTCTGTGCATATATTTTCCTCCCCTTTCCCTTTTTTCTATCTTAATATAGTGTGGAATTTTATTGTACTATTTTTTCATTCTTAATACCATGCCACATTCCGGCTCCCCGCTTCCCGGACTGTCCTCCCTTCCTTGAGTGTGTTGTGTAACATTTATAAACTGCCTGTTGTGTTAGCATCCGAGCGGGGTGTTTGTCCCTGCCCCTTCACCATTTCTGCCGTGTCAGTAGGGTGTGTGATTATATATACATATACCTAACAGTCTGTTCTAGGTTGGCTTACTTTACTGGGTGACTGTTTATAGTTTTTAAATAAAAGACTGAACATTTTTGCTATCGTTTCAGATGAGGGTTTCTTTTTTTTTTGTAATGTTTTTGTATTTGTCTGCCAAATACATTGCTTACATTTTTGGCTTGTTGATGTTGAGAAATAAAATCTAACACTATATATACTTCAGGCATGTACCAATAATCCAATATTTGATTCGAGACTGATGTAAACACTGGATTTGTCCTAGAGCTGTGAATCAGACTGTCGATTCGATTAGATAGTAAATATTAATGCTGTCTGATTTGTCTCAAGCAGCTTAAATATTTGAAAGCATCAATTCAATTCAATTGTATTTGTATAGCGCTTTTAACAATTATCACTGTCGCAAGTTAACACTACTTAAAGTATCTAATGTGCATCGAACATGTGTAACCTGGCTTTTGGTAAAATAATTATTTTCACTTGCAAAATCTTTTCCAGTAGGTGGCAGTATTACACCAACTGCCCTTAAACTTCATTTCTAAGGAATTTAACGTTTAAAAGTTTACCTAATTAAAATTCTGAATTGAAAACTTCAATCAACAAAAGACTGATTAAATTGCACCGCTCTGGTGTTCTAATGACTGATGAGGAAGCTGGTAAAAATACACCTGGGAAGAGAAGAGAGAGCTTGTCTTTATTTCTTTTTTTTTTTTGTTCTGATAGGTAAATAAATACATTTGTGCTATACAGAAAGCACTACGAGGGGTGTTGACCCACAACTAAAACAGCTCTGTTCATAGTTTAATTGAAAATCTGTGCACAGGCTCCCTGCACCTAATGTCCGAGATTCACATAGAAACATTTTCCAGCTGCTCATATAGCGCAAAAAAAAAAAACACATTGACAATGGACATTTATTGAGAATTAAGATGATGCGAAGTAGAAAATGTAAAGAAGAATCTGAATGTTACATCATTAAAGTCCTCATCACTGAAAGAACAAGAGAGAGAGAGAGAGAGATGAAGGGAGGACAAGCAGGATATGGATAAGTACCACTGATCATTTGATTCATCACTTACAGCAAGTAAAAACAGTGAAGTGTGATCTGTGATTAATGTCCATCCCTCAGCAAATGTTTACTAAAGTCCCACCAGAACAATAGAGAAAGCAATTAAAGGGCAGTTTGCACTATATGAAAAATAAAATAAAATAATGCAATCTATAGAAAAAAGAAAAAAAAAATCTTCATTACTGTTCTCATATGAAAAAGAAGCTCCAGTCATAACGACTGCTGGAACACGGGCTCCTGTGGAGGAATTGCACTTGTGCGGGCGGCAGAGCAGCGTCTCCGTCAGTTCTTGTCCGTTTTGTTCTTGCGAGCGTGTTTGTACTTGTCGACGTACGCTTTGACCAGGTTGGCCACTTTATTGGCATCGACTTCCCCGCTCTTGCTGTGGCAGACCTGAAATAAACAAACATACTCATGGTTTTTGAATCTTGAAATATGTTTACTGAAAATGGTCATCTCTCAAGCGAGCAGACATTATTTCTTTTAGTCCATAGATCACTAAGCTCGTGGCTATGGATGCAAGACGCATTAGAAAGTTACAAAGAGGCCAAACGAATTAGGACCAGGCTGGTAGGAAAAGCTGTAACTCAGGGAACAGCAAGGTGCTAAACTACAGCAACACTGGCAGTCTTTGTTAAAGAAACATGAACAGCTGATGTAAAAAAAATAAATAAAAACGGACCTTAAAACGTGTGAATAAAAACAGACAACCTCTACTCGCTTACCTTTTCTACAGCTTTGCGTACAATCTCTTTGTACTCCTCCTTGGTGATATCCTTCTTTTGGTAATATGGCTTGATTGCTGCTTTCACTTCTGTGATGGCTTTTTCCTGAATCTGTAATTTCTTCCATAAAACAGTAATAATAATAATAATAATAAACACAACAATCATGTTTCCCCCTTATACGTTTAATACGATGCGCTTCACTCGAGAAGAGTAAATGTAAATGTACCTTCTCCTTCTTGGAACTGTCAGCATGGGCTTTACTGTGAGATGAGGGCTGTGTGGTGGAAGATGGCTGTGCTACACTGGGTGTGATGGTGAGATGAGCTGCTGCTTTGTTTGGCGACGCCTTCACTGGACCTTTTCCTGGCACACTTGTAATCACCTGTTTATAGAAAAGAACAGTCGTGACAATATCATTTCAATAGGAAAAACAAAGATTTTTAAAAACCTTGACGTACAAAACAACAACAATCTTTAACCTGAGGGTCAGTGGTCAAGACAGTGATGCCACCCTGCTGTACAGGGGGAGGTGGTGGAGGTGGTGGTGGAAGACCCTGTATAGCCATTGCAGGCAACTGGAACGGGGGGCCAGGTGGATGCAGGTGGACAGGTATCTGGGTAGGAATGGCGAACGCCGCTGGCTGGATGGCCACAGTAGGGCCCCGAGGTCCTACAGAACCCACTGGGTAGCGCAGCACGCCAAGTACATTCATCGGTTGAGGGAGTACACTGGGAGGGGCAGGTATTGCTTCATTGGGTATATGGGCATTTGGCTCACTCTGTGGGAAATCTGAAATAGTGACAGCAACATAATTAATACTAGCCGGATCAGAGATTAACATTTAACAGCTGGAATTTACTAACATGTTTCAATGAAACTATAGTTTAATTCATAGCATTAATTTAGTCATCATTAAAAATATTTTAGAAACAAAAAACTAACTAACCCTAAACCTAAAAACTAACCCTAACCCTGGTTTTCGCCAAGTTTAATTATTACCTATACACAATAGTAAACAGGTTAATTTTGGTGACCTCAAATCAGCACATAATTTAATTAAACAATTGATCCACAGTTATTCTCTAATAACAATAATCAAAAGGGTTAGGCTGCACCCTAGGGTGTACCTCATGCCCCAAGTCTCCTGGGATCGGCTCCAGGACCCCGCAACCCTGTACACAGTATAAAGCGGCATAGACGGTTAAGTGGAACCAAGAGACCAAAACCTGTTCCCGGTACCTAAAGTGAGCTCCATGAAGACATGAGCTGTTAAGGCTGGAGTGGAAGAACTTGGCTTTCCTGCACAAAGCCCCAACCTCAACCTGACGGTGTCCAGTTGTGTTCCCAAATTCTACAAGTCTAGAGCTGAACTGTATTCTTACAAAGAGTTCTCGTCAGGTGAAGTACCCTTTGCACGAGGACATCACCATCCGAGAAGGAGGTCATCAAGATAGAAATGTTTCGTTAAGAAGTTCACAGTAAGAATAACTGTGTGGATTTGCAGCAACCCTTCCCTCTAGATGTAAGCTGTACAAAAAAGGCTGACAGTTGGCAAGCTCCTACATGTAACTATACGTGTGCTAAAAACCTAGTAACTACATACCAGGTTGTTTGGAGACCTCAGCTGCAGGCTGCTCTTCCTCTTGTTTGTTCCAGATGCTGCCCCCTGCCCCAGGTCCTCGTTCTCTTCGTGAGTAGTAGTTCTGTACATCAGCAGGGAGGGTTCGTCGCACTGCCCAGCTTGAAGCAGCAGACCATCCTGATCGGTCCAAAGGGGTATCGCAGGTCTCGGCCTCTTTTCTTTTACCTCCTGGTCTGTTCTCATTGAACTGACTGTAGGAGTCACTCCCTGTGTTGTTTGTTGTCCCTGAGAAAGAGCTGCGTTGTTGCCGCCAGTTATCTGCCGAGTCACCATATTGGCCATAGGACCGCTGACCGGTTCGACTCCATCCAGCTGGACGTCCCTGCTCAGAGCCCCAGTCCCCTCGAGGCCAACTGTCCGTTGGCACATCGCCAGTTTTCTCCTCAGAATGCTGATCTCGTTCCTTGCCATCAGTATTAGCCCATGACCTTTCCTTTACCCAGGGTGGGTTTTCTGACTGACCCCTGTCCAGCGATATCTCTGGAGGATAGAGACTGCCGTTACCCGAAGAGTTAAACTCCCTTGCTGGAAATGGTCTATCTGGATTGCTTCTCCTGTTGGAATTGAAAAAGGAACGACCAGATCTCCAGCCTTCCCCTCCCCAGGAGTCTCTTTTCCGTGGTGACTGTGACCTTCGATCGCTACGTTCTGAAGACATGCCTCTCTGATTTGGCCTGTTTCTGGATCTTGCGGGTGATCTGGAGCGAGATCTGGACCGGCTTCGAGAACGTCTCCTGCTCCGTCTTTCTCTGCTGCAATTCCGTCTGAAGCTGCCCCGTTCCTCTTCATGGTCACGGCCACGACTTCTGCGTGGTGAACCAGCATTGCGACTACGATCCCTGGACCGCGACCTCCGTGATCCTTCGTTTCTGGACTCGCTTCTAGGAGACCAGGTGGTTGTGGGTGAGTGGAATCGAGACTTGCGTTGCCGGCCATCTTTCCTGTCGGAAGATGAGGTCTGGTCTTTGGTGGGCTCACACTTATCCTGCACCTCGATCTTCTGCTCTCTGTCCTGAATAAGGATTTGGCCAGCAGATATGATCTGGGGTTCAGCAACTGCACTATTGATCTCCAGCACCATCTCAGCAGCAAGGGAAGTGTTCTCTGAAGCAGGAGAATCACAGTCCATTGGTATAGACTCAGTGTTGTCCTGCTGACTACTGACGTCAAGAGACACCTCTAGTTTTCTATCTGTAGTTACTGAAGTGTCTTGAATTTGTAAACAGTCTCCAGCTGAATCAAGATTGGAGATGCTGTCAGGGACAGGAAGTTGACCTGCTTCAGTGGTTACATTTCCATTCCCATCTGGCTCTTCTTCAGCTTCATATGCTGGGTTATGCTCAATTGCCTCTGAAGAGCTCATGGTTGCAGTAGTCAAATCATTGTTACTCGATAAGGAGTCAGGCGTCTTGCTAGGTTCTTCTAGAATCACCTGCTCAGCAGATGTATCAGAGGACCGGTGGTAATCGTTTTTGAGACACTCTGGTGTTTCACTCTCGGATGTGTCCTGTGCCGAATGATCCTCCTGAGATGATGGCTGATTATCCTTTGGCTCGACTGGATTCTCTTCTTCCTCCTCCTCCTCCTCCTCCTCCTCATCATCATCATATGGTTTTTCAATGAGAGCAGAAATATTTTCAGTCTCCACTTGATACTCAATGTTCCTTTCATGATCCTCTGCATCCTGATCAACAGAATCTGAACCTTCATCTACATCTCCTTGACATGAGTCATCTTCTGCCTCCTCTGGTGTCTCCAATGTCTTTGACTCCTCCATATCTACATCAGGTTCCTCTTGACTGGTCTGCTCATCCTCTTCACCGCTTTCCTTTTTCTTAACTACTGATCTTCGAGTGGTCGGCTTCTTTCTGCCTCCTTTCCTCTTTGCTGTAGGCTTCCGTTTGCTAGCAAGTGTTTGCTTGCTGGTAGAAGCAAGCGCGTCATTTGAAGCACTGTCAGCAGGAGAGGAGGAGCCGGAGTCAGACTGGGGAGACTGTCCGGAAAAAGTCTCCTCATTCACACTTTTGCTTTTTCGGGATGAGCACATCGTATGATTCTCAGCCTGTTTCATGGAGCTCTTTGCTCCAGAGCCTCTTTTACTTTTTCTTCCTTCGCCTTTGGGACATGTCACAGCACAAACCTTTCCCTGAATAGCTAAAAAAATGCAAAAGAGGAGGAGGAAAATTTGCTAAGAGTTGAATGAAAAATTTTAATATACAATACAACCTTGCACAGGTAATCAGTGGTACTCACCATGGCAACCAGATCCCAGTACATATGGAGAGGAAAGCAAAATGGGCTGTTGGAGAAAATCATGGGAGCCCCGTCTAGACAAATTGCTGATAGACAGATCAAGACAGGTCAGTTTAAAAATCACTGGCTGTCCATGAGAGAATGCCGTAAACAATTACAATTTTGTTCAAACTGCATAAAATACTCACGGTGGGATACATGGAGATGGAGTGGGTAAAGAAACAGGCAGCCACTGGCGTTCTTTTGTATTTCTCCTGCACACTCTCCATTCCTCATTCACAGTCTCGTCCTCTGGAATCACAACTGTTTCTGTACTGCAGAGAGATTAGAGTATAGATTTTTAGAAGAGCTAAAAAAAAAAATTCAAGTCATTAAAAAGGTTTTTATTCATTTGTAAAATTGATTTAGGACTGGTTAGTGAGAGGATTCATCTAGATCTTTTAAGCAGATCCACTGATTTTGCTGGAAGATGTGCTTGTGTTTCCAAACACAAGACAAGAAAAAAAATAAAAACTTCCAAGTTATCTCTGTTAATTTGTCATAGGTGTGTATTTAATAAGAGTCTTCTCTATAAATAAATTCTCACATTAAATAGCGAGTATAATCAAACACATGCAGATTTTCCCTTGCGATAAGATCACATTACTATAAAATGGATTGATTTACTAGGTTTGTGTTAATTGTGTGGTTTCTTTTGCTTGGCACTTTTCCAAACCGCATCTTTTAATGATCACTATAGTGAAATGCTGACCTTGTAAATTCTGGTATGGTTTAGGCAACAGCACCATGAAAGAGGACATGCTCATATTACACACGAAGACGTATGATGTTTGAAGACTTCTTCCTGTGTTCTCTAAAGCATAAATCAGCCCTAAACTCTTCCTTACATATCACAAACATAATATATAGCTATATATAATAACTGACACAGATACTCAGGGCTACACTGGTGCACTCATTCCTGCTGGCACGCATCTACTGGGTCAGTTCGCCTCATGACGTGAAAACACTTAATACTTTAATAGTAGTCGCTCTGGCTGACTGATGGCTCAAAATAGCATAAATCAAAGAGCTGAGGCTCAGAGCCTAAGCAAATCTAAATCAATATGTGTGACTGTAAATCTGACTACAGGATATTTACATGACTTGGGTGAGTATGCCGAGTGTCTCCCCCTGCTGGGCAGAAAGTCCATGCTCACTGTGCTGAGTGAGCAGCTGGGAGCGGCAGGTATCCCCTTCAACCTGCAGAAAGGTTCAAAATACACAGTTGTTATGAATAAATACATCTTTAAAGCAGAAAAAAAACAAGGAGTTGTGACCCCATGGGAAGTCACCCGAGTTATAAAAAGGCATTTCAAATTTAACTGGTAATTATAGAGTGAAATAAACCTCAGCAGATCCTGAGGAAAATATCTGATGTTTTTGAAATGTTCGGGATAATATTTTTTCTGAGCATTCCAGATGTTTACTCTTAACTGCTGAAAAAAGGTTTTCATTTTCTGAAATAAATAAATACATAAATATTTTCTTTTCCACTTCAATTTTTATAACCATGAATTTTTCATTCTGCTTTTGCCTTCCAATCAATGTTTTTTCTGAAAATCTTTTTGCTTTCAATCTGTATTTTTGTTCTATCTGAAGGTTTATAACCCGATTTTTTGTTTTACTTGGATTTTTTTGGACCTGAATTTTGCTGTACTACAAATTTTCAAATTTCTGATTCAACTGTTTTTTTTTTTTGCCATTCCACTTGAACTTTTGTAACTTCAATTTTGTTGTCTACCTGAACTTTTCCTGTTCTACCCAAATTTCTTTTGAATTATACGAGAAAATATCTGCGCTGTTTTTGTGACTTACTTTTTCTATACTTCCTTTTTTAAACCTGAATGTCTGAAATATTGTTTGGTTCTAGCTGAATTTTTATAACCCGCTTTTTGCCGTCTACCCAACGAATAACGAATTTTTATAACTTGGGTTTTTCTGTTTACTGGAAGTGTCCGTCTACCTGTATTTTTGTTATGTGATTATTTATTTGTTAATTTATTTATTTTAGCACAGACTTTTCAGCTGCAAAAATTAAAATTTTTTTTTTTTTTTAACATTTTATTAACAGAATCTTTAACTGCCATATTTTTAAACACCGCATTTACACCCCCCCCCCCCCGAGCAAACAACACAAATTTTAGTTTTTTGTCTCCTTCTCAATCAAACTTCCTTAAACTCAGTATTAAAATCAGATGTAGGTTTGTAAAGTCTTAGAGTAACAGAAAATTTTAAACTGATAATGGCCATTTGGGGTCATTTTGTTCAGAAACCTCAGAGATACTCGGTTCAATCTAATCCTGAAAACGTAATAGAGATGACAAACCTTTTTAAATGCAGAGGAACCAATATCACCTGTTAGAAATAAACTAAGTTAGTTCAATACGCACCTTCAAGTGCAAACGTAACTTACATGTAATAAGTAATTAAAGCATTAAAATTTTAGGAATGATGTTTACATACATATTCTACATGTCAATTCAGATCTGGCTCTCTTCTCCTCCTTTCCATCCTTTTCGGTTTTCCCCTTCCTACAATCAACAAAATAATTCAGCTATAAGCATTCTGTTCACAGCTTTAAAAAAAGCTTTCACAAAAAACAAAAAAAGCACATCAGTCATAATGACAATTGGAGTACATATTAATGAACAAAGCGGATTAACACCTACACTGAAACGCTTTCCAGCGTTTTATCGTCTTTAGAGTTGCATACACAAGTGTTTGATGCGGTGGTTGGTTTTACAGGAATCTGTAGGCACAGCACAGGTCTGTTAACTCATGACAAGCAGCAAGAGAGGAATTTTTAAAGAGCTTGAATAGACAAAATAAGGATAATGAAAAGAGTCAAAGAAACACATCTTGACCTGGATGTATCCCAGAAACGGGTTCTGCGTACAGACTGAGCTGAAGGGTCTGCGGTCCACCGGACAGATCTGCAGCATCTGAAGCACGGCAATAAATAAACTTTATTGACAATATATTGTTGAATGATAAAAATTTAAAGAACGCAGGAAACGACAACAAAAAATATATACATATAGAAATGAAAGAGATTAAAAAGCTTTAAAATAAATAAATAAAACTATTCAAAGCCAAATGACTGAAAAAAATTAATAAATCTATGAATGAGTCAAGTCTTCTGCCAGTGACAGTATTGATTTTTTTGGAGATGCCTCTTGTTTACAGTACAACAGTTCAAGATCACGGTTAACAAACCAAAACCAAAAAATAAATAAATGAACACGGACAAAAATGTTTCCGAAGAATACAGACTTCAGTCGTATTTGTGATAGTAAATATTGTGCCGTGACAAAGCAAAGACGATAACCTTTCCTAAATTTTGTTATACTGTGTAATAATGTCATATAGATCTGTGACTGTGAGGCACATTCAATAAAAAAAATAAAAAAAAATTATACTACAGCACAGCTAAATTCTTCTGAGTGGTCAGAAGGAGTTGGTTATTTGTGTACAAGAGAATGGCTCTAATTCTGGAACCACAGGTAATAAAATGTTATCAATATAAAATTTAAAACAAGATTCTTCCAAAATATTTATGATAAATGTTCAGCCTTTAATTACTATTACCAATTAATAAACAATTGCTAGTCTGTGGAACCAAAACATTTAATAGAAAATGAAATACTCTCATGCATAAATTTTAAATAACAAAAAAAAATTCAAACGTTGTGTCCAACGCTGTTCACCAAAAAAAATTCAACATTAAAACTATGAAAGAATGTGCTTATTGGGAGTCTGGCACTTATACCAAAGACACACTGAAAATAATTATTTTATAGTTATATTTACTCAGGCTTGAGTTGACTATTCATGTCACAAAAACACCATGTGCTAGCAAACTTGGCTGAGAGGGGGTGGATATTTTTGAAGGCCAGTGTTGAGGCACTATGTGTTTCGTGCCTGTGGGTGAGAGCAGCAGACCTGAGCCCAGCGCAGGATGCAGCTCAGACAGTAGACATGGTTGCAAGTGTCAGGCACAGCACGCTCTACGGGCCTGGGGGGGTTCAGACAGATAGGGCAGAGCTGGCTTTCCTCGTCCTCCGACACATCGTCTACACTCTGCACACCTGCCAAACAAACACAAAACCTTACAGTCCCATTTTATTATGATCGAAACATTTTAAAACAGAATGTTAAAAATGACTTTCTTTAAGCGTAATTCACCAGCAGTCAACTGCAGGCGAGATTGAGCTCTGAAACTGGTTTTGTAGAGTGTAGTCCGTTAAAAACCAGAACAATTAACAAATAAATTAATTGATATCCAGTCTGATATTTGATAAACTAAATAAAATTCATTATAATCACTCGCATTCAATAGGTGTATTTTTATATGCTTTAAGAGTTTAGCACAGAAACTATGATCTATATTCAAAGATCATCTAGTTGTAAATCTAAATCTTGTATGCAGGTGAGACAGAAACACAGCGTCTCTAAAATGACTCTTCCCTACTGATGCTCTGTGAGGTTTTTACTGCAGTTGTCTTCACTTCCTGCTTGTTCTTGATGTCTTTTGTCGTCAGTAAGTGAAACAACTCAGTGGACTCGGCTCAGGTGACTGACTCGGCCACGCAGAACATCGCACTTCTTTTAGCTAAAATAAAGTCCTGGACTGCTGCAGTGTGAAGCTCCATTTGATGAGTTCTGAAGTGTTCAGGTTAATGTGAGCAGATCTTTCATCAACGATTGTTTTGCGTATTCTTCTGAGTCTCTTGTTGTTCCTGAGCTCACTAGCACCACCTTACATTTCAAGAATGTACCAGTTGATTTGTCCACACCAAATGTACATGCTTTCTTTCTGATGAGCTCATTTTGAATTTTTAGCCTAATGATGGTTTGCTTGACTAAAATATTGTTTTAGGACAGCTTTGAAAACTCACACAGCGATTTGTTTGTATTTTATTTTTGCACACTCGATCTTGAAATCTGTTAAATTGACTTTATAGTTTAAACAATTCTTCTTATTTTTACTTCACGCTTGTTTTACCACAGACTAAAAGAAGCAAATGTTCGTTCACTTATCTTCAGTTACTGCTTTATTGTTATCAGGGTTGCTGTTGGTCTGGAGACCATTATCCCAGGACTGCCGCCAGGACTCCATTGCAGAAAGAAAAAAAAAAAACTAAAAAAACTAACAAGTAAGACTCACTCACCATTTTTGGGACATGTAGGCATCTTTTGCTCGGTGCGTCCACCACTGCTGGTCTCAGGTAAGTCTGCATGGGTGACAATTTAATGAAGAATCAATAAAAGCCGGACACTAGGTACATGGATACGTTTGTACACATGGCTGCAACTCACACAATGTTGTTTATCTTTGTGCACCTTAAGTGCATGGAGGACTGGATATTCTATCCACTAGAGGACACAAGAGAGCCACATCATCTCTCAGCTTTCCAAGTCAAACTGCAACATTTATGGTTTTCACGCAAATCGATTTTAAACACACTGATCTGGTCGGACTTTGCCTTTATTGTGACCATCATCATGATCTGTGTCTCAAATTGAAAATAAGAAATAAAAAGATTGCCTCTCCTTAAAATTTGAATAGACCCTCCTCCAGCTCAACTCCTGAACACCTTTATCTGTGTTCCAACCAAAGACTGTATCAGAAGAACAGGACAAACCCTCCATGACGTCACCCATAGGTGTTCCGAAGAGAGGTTTTGAAACTCAACTGCGGGAGCGTGGTCATCTCCAACTTGGCAGGTGCTAACTCCACCCAAACCCAGATTAATCCATAAATGGGCAGAATGCACAGAGCCTAGCTGTTTGGAACCTGCCTACCTAACTCATTTATCACCCACCGGCTAGCAAACTTAGCTTTAGCTTAGCTTAAATGCTCAGGTGACTTTTGCCATGGCTCCAGTTTTTCAGAGCTGGACGTGACCTCTTGGTTCTGACTGGCTTAAAAAAAAATGCACTTCCATAAACGTCCATTAGAGGCAGCAGCTCAATGCATTTAAAGCTACAGACAGTGAAAGTGTGCTAAACAGGGTATTTCAGAATGCAGGATCTGAGTGATATTTCAACCATTAACAGACACATTTAGGTCTTATGTTAACTCCTTAACAAGTATAATATGGCACCTTTAAAATAAAAACAACTGTAACACGAAAACTGTAAGTGTCATCACTTAATAACGGCACCCAAAGGTTCAATCGGAGACAAAACATTGTTTATTGTGACAACGGGGTGAATCCACAATTGACGTTGTTGGCATTGCAGCACATCAAGTACCATGTCATGTTCATTCTGATGATGTGCACAAGTGACGCACCAGACGATAATGTGGTCATTTTATTTACAGGCATAGTTAACAGAAGGTATGCGCCAAGTGTAGATTTTTTAACATACTTTGCATCTCTAAAATCATAAATATTATAGCAACAATAAACTGGTCTTTGGAACACACTCACTCATCATCTATACCATTTTCTCCTGTATACAGGGACACTTCCACTTCCAGGGGGCCTGGAGCCTATGCTGGACAGAGTGCCAATCCATTGCAGGACACACACACACACAACCGGCAATTTTAAAACTCCAATTAGCCTAATCTGCACATTTCTGGACTGTAAAAGGAAACCACAGAACCTAGAGGAAACCCACCAAGCACAAAGACAGCATGCAAACTCCATGCAACAGATGGGGTGGGAATTGAACACACATTTGTTATAAATATAAAAAAAATACAAATTAAAGTTTGATTCGGACTCTTGTCATGATGTGAATCCCTCATTAATGCAAACTGTGATGGATTTATCATGATATCAGTGTAACCTATCTCCTCCTAAATATTTCCATCACAAGCTACTCACACAAACACCACATACGTCGCCTGGGTTTCCATGGTAACGGTGTCCAAAATGCCAACATGAACTTTGACCTCCAGCAGTAAACTGAGGCCCAAATCCTATTATGTATCCGACCACAACTAAAGCTTTCACACTTCTTTAACTACAAACGCACACACACAGACAGAGAGAGACAGAGAGAACTGAATATTATTTATGTCCTGGTGTTACCGGAAGTAGGACAAAAGAGTTTGTATGGAGAATGTACTTGCTAGCTAGCATAGCCACACTTAGTGTTAGCAAAGTTGTGTAAGCTGTAAACTTGTTTTGCGCTGTCGGTGCGATTAGCCTGGAAGCTAACTACCGTAACTGTTCTAACACAGCCACTCGAGAAATGGTTACCTACACCGAGCTAACTTTTTAAAAACTTGTTAGCCACTGAGACTTTCCTTGTTTTTACCCAATCAATCCGTGACCCCGTGTTGCTTAGCATGCGAGTTAGCCAAGCGCGTCGCTATCCGCCTGCACAATACATTAACTGGCTTACCTTAGCCGAGAGGCTTAGCCAACCAGCTAGCCCGTGTGTTACACCGCGGTGGCGCTTCTCCGCTACAACCAGCATGCGAGCCGCTGCAACGACACCGACACCGACCTGCACGTTCAATCTGATCGCGTACAGAGCACACAAACAGCCGCGACGGCTTTAAAACTGTCCCGGCCACATGTAGGGGGTTCTCGGGTACTTGTAGCTGTCACTCCTGGCCGCATGGCGGCGCTGCCGCACGAGACAGCAATGGCGGATGAGTGCATCACACCATTTGAACGCTGCCTTCAAATGCGCGTCGCGAGGTGGCGCTCGTGCGCATGAGTCAGAAAATAGGATGCTTTTAAATGGTTTCCTTTTTTTTAGCAACTTATTTGTTTTTGCCCTAATAAAAGAAAAACAGAACCGAACCACTATCTAGTATAGATAGACATAACTTACGTTTCACGCTCCGTCACATTCATATGCTGCTTTTGTAACAACTAGGAAGTCGGAATTATCCCCTTTTTCCTTTATAAAGTGGATGTGAAAATGAATCGCGCCGAAAAATTACATAGATGATCAGTATGAATAATACTAAGAAAGAGAAATCTCGCAAAAAAGCGAATGAACATTAAATCACACTGTTCGTTTATGTCTTCACTCTTATGAGCGCCGCCATGTTGAAGTGACGTCACCTCCCAGTAAGAATTACGAGTTGGAAATAAATTCAAGCGGATCTTTCCTCCTGGGAAATCGGAAACCTTCTATCCTAACACATCCATGGTTACTGGGACGTCGGAAAATTGCTTCCCAGTTCCTACTTGATCGTGGGCACTGCCTTCCAATCCTTCTCGAAAGTTCAGAGGTCGTGATTCCGACGTGGTACGTTCGAGTGGTGTTGATCTGGAACAATGGAAAAAGTTTTTACTTTATGTATGTTCTTATCAACGATAAGAAGTTTATTTGCCTGATTGAAAGGGAAAACAATAAACGGTTAACGAAATTTTGTATCCAGAAAGGACCTGTTCACTTTCTGGTCTTCCTGGTCTCTCGCCAAGTGTGCCTTCAAATCGGCTGTAATGAACCCTAGAGCCACACCACCCTTCCTACTGTAAATGAGACAGATGTCTGATGGTTTAAACTTGACAGTCTGTTGTAGACATCACAGTGTGCAGAGCAGCTGTGCGGCATATTGTTGTACATGTTTGATCTGAGCCTGAAGCTGGGGAAGGTGCCACAGCTGTGGAAGACATCCTGTGTGGTACCAAAGACATCCCACTTCTGGTGGCTCAGTGGTAGGTGCTTCGCCTGTCATGCGGAAGGCCGGGGTTCGATTCCCAGCCAGTGCGCAAACCCTCAGCCACTGGATGTAGTGACGCAAAACCAAGCCCGGATAAAAAGGGTCAGAAAGGGCATCCAGCGTAAAACCTGTGCCAAGTTGTAGTGCGGACTGGATATTCCGCTGTGACAACCCCTTGCCGGAAGACTTTTACAAAAAAAACTATTTAAGCAACACCTTATACAGGTCATATGCTTATAGAAGCTTACCACGAGTTTAGTATCAATACTTATGAAGAAATATGAATAATATTTTTATATTATTTGTATAACTAAAAAAAATATATAAAATCAGCACCAGTACTGTGTTTTGGCTGTGAATGGTTTGACCAGTAGTTACCTTCAGATTTCTTCAAACCTGGCAAAGCTTGAGCTACATCCTGCAAGCTTGAGCTACAAGCCTGAGCTTCCAGGTGTCTCTGGAAGTATTTTTCCCCTCAACAAATCTCTTTGAATTTTTCAAATTAATCCTTTTATCGATCACATACCTGTATGAAATATAATTTGTAAAAAAAAAAAAAAAAATGAATAAATAAATAAATTTTAATGTTCTCAACAAGTTTTAAATTTTATTCTATCATAAAATGATCATAATGTATACTATATGAATAGTTTTCTGGGCTCGTATTCACAAAGCTTCTTAGAATTCTCTCCTCCTATCTAGAGAGCTCCTAGAAAGCTCATATCTTAGCTTAAAAAGTCCTAGCTGAGAGTCCTAGGCTAAAAGTGATTTAGGAAACTTCTTAAAGCAACTCTGAGTAAGGAAAGTACAGAAACCTTTATCTTAGTGAGGGGGTGTGGTTGACCCCATTGCTATGGATAATGCAGCAATTCAAGGACTGTAATTGGCCGATAAAAAATCTGTAAAGGTCTTAAAATGTGCTCCTTGTGAAAATAGAATATATGATAATAGAACAGACAGGGAAATCATAATGTTTAGTTATAAAGAAACTGTATAATCATGAATGCAGGCTACTTTGTCTTTGTTATAGACTAAATATCTTAAAGTTAATTAAAACAGCCATATGTGGAAAATGTGTCTCCTTTTGGAGCAAAAGTTTTTACATTTATTTACCATACTGATTTTATTACTTGTACTTGTATTACTTTTACGTTTAGTGTTTATATTATATTCTTCTTTCCGCCATTTTGTCGTCTGCTGTAGAAACTCATAAGCCTCTCAAAAGTCCTCCTCTCTACTCCTAACAATTTTTACCTTAGGAGCTGTTTTTAGGTCCAAGATGTTTTGTGAATCATTTCAATCTTTACTAAGACTTTTCCTTTATAATGTTATGATGCTTGGAAGTTACTATTCTAGATTTCTTTGTTCAATCAGTTTAATTGTTATTATAATGTGCATCTCATGTGCAGTGTTGTTCAGGTAAAAACAGAAAAGAGAATATGTGCATTTATGCAACTGTTTTTTATTTATTTAGTATTGTTTCAGATATTTGAGGACGAACTCAAGTCTTATATGCTGAGGGAAATTTTCTACACAGTACCTATAAACAGTGAAAACAGTTTATACAGTCTGTACTGGTTTTCTGGCTTTGACATAAGTAAAATCCCCTCTTATTGTTGACTCAAAAAAAAAAGTATACCGTACCACGTGTAAGTTGTTGTGGTTTCCAGATAAAGAGGACTTGCTAGACATCTTGAATGTCTTGAAATCCAATTTGAAAGTTGTTAAATATTAAATATTAAATATTTGAATATTAAAGATTACAGTACACACCACTTCCAGAGACTCATAAGGTGTTTATGAGAAAGCTAGAATGTCTCACATCGCTGTATACTATAGCAAGCCAGAACCCAGCCACAGTAAACCAGCGGAAGTGAAGATTCACTTCTAGGAACAACCTTTCACTTCAAGGCTCTTAGAAGCTTCTTAAGTCTGTGGTTTATACATGTTTTTGAGCAGTTTCTCTGCCAAGCCTATACTTTCCTGAAGTCCTTATAAAGCTGTTGGTATAAAGTAGCTTAAAATCCAACCTTGTCTCGTTTGTTTATGCAAATTATTGTGACGACCTTTGTAACGTCAAATGGAAAAGAACATGCTGTCCTCTCCCATTCAGGATACCAATGCTTCCTAATAATTTATGTGTTGTTCGGTATCAATTAAACCACACCTTAGGATCAGTCAGAATACGCTTACATTCTTTTTCACTAGACAATTGTGTAACATACCTACCTAGTAAAGATACCTTACAGTACATTCAACTAATTTTTGTGCTTATGCGGATGTTTTTAAACAGACATTACATTGTTATATATAAAGATATGTCGCCTAAGAGGGTCTGGGTTCGATTCCCACCTCTGTGTGCATGGAGTTTGCATGTTCTGCCCATACTTGGTGGGTTTCCTCCCACAGTCCAAAGACATGCAGATTAGGCTAACTGGCGTTCCCCAATTGCTCGTAGGGTGTGAATGATTGTTTGACTGGCATCCTGTCCAGCGTGTACCCCGCCTTGTGCCCTCAGTCTCCTTGGATCGGCCCCCGCCGTCACCCCCCCCCGCCCCCCCCCAACGTATACAGGATAAAGTGGTATAGATTTTATTATCTATATAAATAAAACAAATGTTTTGTCGGTACATTGTACAGAACTCACTCTTTCAATGATAACGTTACGTTTCATACATTAGAGGACCTCAAATTTCTGCCTGTGTGTCTGTCTAGACAGATTTTCACAGCATAATGCAAAACTGGCTAGACAGAATATAATAAAACCTTTTCTGTACTTACAGTAGGCCTGAAGTTTAACCTGCACCATAAGTGGAGGGGAAAAGCATAAAAAGTGATAAGTCATGAATAGTTATGTGGCGGATATAAAAATCAATTTTAAAATAAGCTTATAATAAGCTACTTGCTCAATGTAAACAAAGACCTGCACCAATAGATGTTAATTAGAAAAGGAAAACTGAATATTTTTACTAGGATTACTTAATATTTTCACTGCACTAATAACAGCGCTGAAGTGCTATAAGTGAATTTTAACGCGCTGGAGTCTAGACATCTTGAATGTCTTGAAATCCAATTTGAAAGTTGTTTTGTTTTAAGAAAAACATTTTATTTAATCTATTTTTTTCGATTTCTCATCTGTGATTCACCTGTGATAACCGAACAGGGAGAGTATTTAGCTGGTCATGAAAGAAGTACAAATTAGCATACTCAACCTTACAAAATGTTATTTCTTTGTGTTAATAAATTAGGGACAGAGTTCTGCCATACAGAAAGACGGGCAGACATGTACGTGGCTTCAACATGAAATAATAATATCACTGATTACATTAAAGCTGATCAGCTTATTAGGGCCCAAGCACTATGACATATGATGTCATAATGTGTGAGGTCTCTCTTGATCTTCTTAGGATTTTTTTTACAGCATCTTAATATACAGGTGTAACTCGAAAAATTTGAATATCGTGCAAAAGTTCATTTATTTCAGTAATGCAACTTAAAAGGTGAAACTAATATAT
>JAQMYJ010000012.1:27058800-27083346 GCA_030014305.1 Clarias laeviceps | reverse complement strand
ATTAGTTTTACCTTTTAAGTTGCATTACTGAAATAAATGAACTTTTGCACGATATTCTAATTTTTCGAGTTTCACCTATAGTAAGCATTTTTTAGAGCCCTAATATGCTTAAAAAGCCTGAGTAGCTGGACACTGGGTGTGGCAAGGGGCCTTCACATGAGATTTTGCTGCACAGCTCATGTGCACTTGCAGGTAAACATGTGATACCCGGTATACATTTAGATATCACTGAGCTTAACCACTTTCAGAATGCATGTCATGGGCTCTACTCAACAGGAAGTCAGTTATTTTGGGTTGCTTGCAAAATGCACCCAATACACCATGTGTAGCTCCCCAGAGAAAGACAGAGAGAGAAAGAGTAAGAGAGATAGCATTTAGGCCTGGTCACGTAATGTATAAGGTGAATGTAATGTACAGTATATTTAGGGCAGAGTGCAAGCAGGGACTCCAGCAGAACTATCTATGACATCATAACTAAAAGGGAGAGCCAGAAGGAAACGGGGACATGAGGTCTTCCTTTGATGTAAAGCAACCAGTCACTCCAACGTCAACAAACCTGAGTAATCATTTTATGATCTGCACTTGCTTCAGTTGGTGAAGCCAACTGAGCATGTGTCTACTAGGATCAGAAATATTATGTGGGAATAAAATGAAGTCATCTTTTGACTTGAATTTACTGAATGACCAGGTTATCACAATAATGAATTATTCTTCCCTGGTGGCACGGCCCTATTTTATGACTCAAATTGTTTTTCTGGGAGTATAAGAAATCATTTTTACACATGACACCACATTGTGAGCTCTAATCAGTGTTCTTTTTTTAAGCTGGAACTTTAAAATGATCTTTTTTCTAAACATAATATTTGTTTAATAAACACTCTACTAAAGAGAAATAATAGTTTAAAGTAATAAAGGCACTGTTTTTTTTTTTTTTTACAAATATTTTAGATGACTTTAAAGTAGATTGTCATTATTTGCCATCTAAAAATAGCTTTTTTTTAGTAGTATAACAATGTAAATATTTGTCTTATAACACTCATAGAGAAATATTTTTGACTCTATTTATTAAGTATTTTCTTACTTAATATGACATAATTTTTGGATGTAAGTGTTTCACTCCGGCATGCAACTCTTTTAACAGCTTACATTACTGGCAGAAATGCTCAGTTAAAAAAAAGAAGATAAAAAAATCATTGTTCTGGTTTGTTACTAGACCTCAGCTGCAGCAAGATCTGACAGGCTTAATTATAATATCAATACTTACAATGTTACTTTATCTGTAATCAGCCCCTACCTCCTTTTTATTGAACAGGAAGTGAAGAAAAAGGGGGGTAAGCACAGCACAGAATGAAAAGGACTTCACATGACAGTGTGAAAGGAAATAAAAGACAAAGGCATGCCGTGACCATTAATAGATTAACCATTACACCAATAAAGATTTCCAGGATGTAATGATATTGAAATAACTTAAAAATACTGGAGCAAAGGAGAAGAATAAACCCCACTCAGAATCTCAACATAAGCAAACGACACACTGACATTTTTAATAGTTTATTGAATAGTAATTACATAATATACATAGCGTTTCACTGAAACAAGATCACTTGTATGACTGGCCATCCACATTTGAGGGTTGCGCTCCTCGCCCTCTCTTGTTTAAATACAGCAGACTAGTCTTAATGTGCGAAAAAATGTGCAGCATAAGTTTGTTCCCATGAGCAGCATGGACTCTTGTGATCATAACAAATTTCAAGTTGAGTCTTTCATATCCAGCCATGTTGCAGGGAAGAGCCTAACACTGATCGAACATTAGACAGAACTTTCCCCAAATCAGTGGCAGATATTTATAATTGAGTTTGAAACACTGAGCAAATCTTACAAAAAAGAAAAAGAAGAAAAAAGGAACAAACATGTGTCTACTATATAAACTGCATATATACACTTCATTTGGTTTGTACTTACATATATTTACAATCTATAAATATAGTAAAATAGAATTAAATTACATTGATGTTCTATAAATAAGTGTTGGACAATACATTTTTAGATGACACAAGGTTAGTGACAAGAATCAGAGTGAGGTTGTACTAATGTGTGTGTGAAGGCTGCACGGTGGCAGCCTAAATTCACTCAGCGGCTCATAACAGACCAGTGGACGTGACAATTTTTTATAAAACTCTCTCAACCTTTCTTTATCCTTTGTTTATTTTTTTTCTTGCCGTCTCACCTTCTCACAGGTAAACAATCCAAAGAACCCTAAGCTGCCGTTAATAAATACTGAAGATGGAAAAGTTGAATTGTCTCATCTTCTACTTCTTGAAATGCTAATGTACTGTCTGCTTAGTAATGTGAAATGTACATATCTTTAAAGATATACTTTCCTGCCTGCTAACAGTCAGAAGGACAGTAATTTATCTTTCATGCTTGACCAATGAGGTTATTGCTGTAAAATGTCTTCTCAACTTCTCACCGTGTTCTAAATTCAGCTGTAATAATAATAATAATAATAATAATAAAAAAAGGTACTAAAATGGTGGATATTTTTGTTCCTTTTGTATCTACCTGGGAAAGTATTAGTGTAGTGTACCTTTATAACATTAACTTATTGTACCCCAAGGAACACAAATGTACAGTACCTTTTTTTTCTGACAGGGTCTTGATCTACTACCAAAACCTCAGGTGAAAGACTAAAGATAAGAATTTTATTCATTAGTAAATCTACTTTTTTTTTTTTTTTATAGAAGTTGACTAATATAGTAGTCAAAAAGACATCATAACTAGTACGATCAAAGCTGAGTAGTAAAGTTTGAATTGACGACATTCACAGATACATTGATTAAGTGCGTTTTGATATATAAACCGTTAGGAAAGGGTTTTCATTTGGCAAAGGTACAAAGAGAAGTCAAATACTAGATCTTGAGTAGGATGAGTTGCGACATGGAATTGCGACTAGTTGGGGTTTTGGTTTGAGTAGCTAAATACAGAGAACTGTGCAGAATGCATAAAAAAGCTGAGGAAACTAATTTAAAAAACCTGCCATGGCAACAAAAATATAAGACAAAGCACCATCCTTGTGGTCTAATGGCATACTGTACAGTGTTGAGCACATTCTCTCAGAATGGTAGGAAGTTCTTTGCTCTGAGCTAGAACAAGAGCAGGGGTTTGTTAATTTTGTTTGCTGTTCTAGCAATGAGAACAGGAACAGCGAAGGACTGGACAGCAGCTCAGTACCGCTAGGGACTCACACGTCCAGCATGTCTGTCATTCATGCTGTCTCTTAGTGACCGATGGCCTGGTGGACCCAGTCCAGGATGATCAGAGTCATGCATCCGATCATGACAAGGAAGCCACTGATGAGAAATAGGACTGCCTGCAGGACAACACAAAAGGAAATGACTTAAATAAGCTACATGTAAAATTAAACTTTTAGAATTGTCAATTTTTCATTAAGCCAGTTTAAGCCACTTGAAACATAACTTTATCACAGTTCAGCAATAAGAAAAGACTTCCTTACCCCTATCTTCTGCATAGATCTCATGGATTCCTTCTTCACCAGCTTAATGTAGAAAGCAGACGGCAAGATGAAAATCAACATAGCAGCAGCCGAAGCACCTAAAAAAACAAACAAAAAAACAATAATAATTACACTTTTTGTCTATTATACTGTCAAAAGATTCTCTTGCAAAAGGTTGTCATTTAAGCTATGTCACTAAGTCACTAATCAACATGATTTGCTACAGAGTTGTAACATGAACATCAACCTACCAATGAATCCAAAGATATCCCTAATGGTGGGGACGAAGATAACCAGCACGTTGACCCCGACCAACAACGTCACTGTGATGATGGTGTGACGGATCCAGCTGAACCCTTCAGAGGCGCCCAACAGGTGATTAACGGAGGTACGGATCTGATACGACAGAGAGAAAAGATTTTTGTCAGATTTCTGCAATGCTACTGTCTGGTGCAACAACAGGTTTGCAGTGCTTTTCTAGGAACCGAGATTTATATCCTAATAACAGCTATGTGAGAGTATGCGATCATAAAAGAATTATACTTACAGGAAAGAGGACAACTGGGACAGTGAGTGTGACAGCAGTCAGAACAGCCAGACGCACAATCAGCAACACCACATCGAATCTGTACACCTTGGAGTATGTGTGCAAAAGTTCTGGCTCGACCACATCTAGAATATAAAAATTCAAATAAGTTGATTTTAACCCTGTTCTGGAAATGCTGTTTCCAAAATTTTTTTTGTCTTTGATCTTTTATTTTAATTAGAGGAAAATAACGTCCTTGCTCACATGTATACACACAGATATATTTATATAGATTTTTTTTATCTTTAAAAAAGTTCGAGAACATCAGCAAACACATGATGTTATTTTCATGCCATGACAAACAGCACAGAGGCCAGATGTCAGGGCCAGTGTCTTTCTCAAACCTTACGCAACAGTTCCAGGAACTAGGGTGGCCTGGATATTACATCACAATTCGTTATTTAATGCGACAATGTGTGTGTGTGTGTGTGTGTTAGTATTTGTACCAAGTGCAAGATTCTCAGATGAGTTGTGTGCTTACCATGGAAAGTCAGGTAGCCAAACAGAGCAGCGAGGAGGTACATGACGAACATGGCCAGGAAAGACACATTAGCCACACCCTGCATCTTTCTCCTTGAACGACTATGGAAAATAACAAGACTTGATTAGATAATGCTAAAGCTTTAACCATGCCATCTCAGTGCATGTTCTGTTTTCTAACTGGACTTAAAAATTACTTCAAACTTACTCTTTGAGTTCCTCATACATGGGTAAAATGGCCGGGTGGCACACGAAGGCAAAGGTCAAAATAGGTACGGCATAGACAGTCTGAAAAAAAATGAAGGATTTAAAGTTAAACACCTAAAAACGCACTCTCAAAAACAAAAGAGAGGTAACATCCAACATCTTCTGTTTCTTTACCTGTGAGTTGAAGACAAAGTATTTGGGCTTGCAAGAATCCTCGTCGTAGTTGGTGGCCGTGGTGTTGAGATATGCATGGGTGCTGTTTAACGTCTTGTTGATGAAGTCGTAAGGTAGAGGGCAGGGGATCTGGAACTTCTTGTAGATCACCTGAAAAACAAAAACAGATCTTTAATTTGTTCTCATGAGTGAATAAAATAACAATAAATAAATAAATTATAGGAATAAAATCTCATTTGCTTACCACAATTAGAAAGAACACCATGCACAACAAAGAGAACCCACTTGTGTAGCCAAGATAGCCTGTGGAAAAGTTGAAATAATGAGTTTCTTTCTGATTGGTTTAACCCCAGTTCTAGACTTTACTTCAGTCTGTTTTCTTTTCCACACTCACCTAGATTTTTAAGCAGTGAAAGTGGCAAAATAACGACGAGAGTCACAAGCAACACCAGGTAGTCTCCGTTGGTGTACCACACCCTTTAAAAACAAAAAAACAAAAACAAAGACGTTCAATATTAACATTGACGGATTTACCCTTCAATATAGAACTCGACTCTGCAAGCTGGATATTTTAGTTCACACACAAGCTAAAATTCATGCATTAGGTCATTGCAAGCTACAGCTCTGTGTGGTACGAGGCTGACTAAAAAGACCCCTTTGACTGCTGTCAAGTACATCCTGTCCTAGCTGAGACAACAATGAAACACTTCACTGCTTAAAAGCCACTTAGACAAGTAGACACTGCTAGTGAATGTCTACCCTACCCTGAAACTAAACATGCATTTTTTATTAATACTACTGAAAGAATCAGGATGAATGAATTTGTGTAACTTACTCTTCATCTCCTGTAAATGCTTTGATGACTATTGGTAATTCATACTTCACTATGTAGAGGTAGCTGGACATGGCTGGAGTTGAAAGAGAGAGATGTTAGAACATGTTTAGCTTTTACTCAGTAAATGCTAAGGCGCTAATGCTAATACTGAAAATCTGACTTGTGATGAATGCAGCATGATTTATCATCTCACCTCCAAAGTTCTGCATGGTGATGGAGCAGGATGCTGCGAGCTTGCCTGGCAAGCCGTAAGCCTTGTAGCCCAACTGCTCATAGACCATAGAACCTAGAGGAGGATGCACGATACACAATCAAAACCTGTCTCATTCATGTGGGTTATAACTTGTAAGTTCTGGTTAAAGGAACTGGTCTGGAACTAACCTCCTTCATTAGCAGTCTTGAGCAGCAGATGTACAGAGTAGAGGGAAAATATGGACACTGCTACCAGCAAGATGCTACCAAACAGAGACCAGAGAAAAGAATACATTATTATGCATACTCATGCTGTCATGATTTGCCAAGTAATGCTTTTTTTTGTAAAGCAGTTCTTTAACATTTCCAGGAAACTCAGAGGTGCAAGCTCTCTGTTTATGCAACAAAGATAAGAGAGTAGTTAAGAGCTCCATCCTGACAAACCAGCCATACAAATGACTCATTCACGTGAATTCACGTGAACATGTACTGCATCTAAGATTACATACATACACGTACTATGATCCCAAACTTTAATTTATCATTAAAAAAGATATGAATCCGTTCATAAATCTGGAACTGTATACAGTTTCCGTTCACATCAATAGGATAAAAAAAAAGAAACGTAGCACACATATGGCCTAACATAACAGTACACCCACGCTCTTGATTTAACTGTCAACCTGAATTTAGAGGTATTACTGTGCTTGCTAAGAGGCTTGGCATACAAATCATGTCTGTTTCTAAGCACACATTAAGTACGGAGTTATCTTGAGTGTTGATTCACCCCAAAACTGGTGCAAACCTCATCCCGGATGAACATGAGATTCAGGAAGAAAATAATTATTCATTCTAATGTTAATTTAATGATATTCTGCATGTTCTACTAGAAACTTAGCTGTTTTACCAAGAGCTGGTCCTAATAACAGGCTGATTTGATCAGTGATGCCTCATAGACATGAGTCTCTGGTTGATTTAAAGACACCCTTGAGAATAATAATCGGATACCCATCACCTCATCAATAATGCGTAATACTCACACAAACAGGGCGATGCCTGTGTTGGCCATGGCGTACGATAACCCGAGTATCCCACTTCCCATGATGGCATTACCCAGGTTGAAAACAGACATCCCAAATGAAGCTGTGCCAGGGTGCTAGAAGACAAACAGAAGGAAGCACAGATGAAATCCCTGACATTTCCAGGAGGTCCACACTTGCATTCCTCACTGATATTATATGCTTCAACAGAAACGAGTGAACAATAAGCCTGGATAAAAAACTAAACTAAAATCACAAAGTTTTTGGACACCTGACCATCACATTCTAGATTTACTCCCTCTTGTTTTAACAAGCTTTACTCTACTGATAAGGCATTCCACTAGATTTTGGAGTATGGCTGTGGGGATTTGTGATCATTCAGCTATAAGAGCATTAGTGAGGTCAGGCACTGATTTTAGGTTAGAAGGCTTGGGTTCCAGTTCATCCCAAAGGTGTTGAGTGGGGTTGGAGCTCACGTTGTGCACACAGGCACTGCCATGCTTGGGGCCAGGTTGGGCCTCTTAGCCTTAGTGAAGGAAATTTATAACACTACAGCACAAAAAGACCTTCAATTCCAACTGCTTCTAACACTGTTATCTAATTACTAGTGTAATTGATAACGACACTTACATATTCAACTTCATATTTCTTCTTTCCTTCGGCGAAACTTGGGAGGAAGTTTTGACTTTCAGCATCCATGTCACTGTATTGACTGTAAATGTTAGGGAAATTTTTTTACTTATTTTATATTGTATAATTGTAGGTAAATTTGAGTGTGTAACAGCAGGTAGTGTATGTGGTACCTGTCCAGTGGCACTTTCTTGATGGGATTGTTCGAGTACTCGATACTGTTGGAACTGGAGCTGCTGTCTCCATCTGGGGAAATGTTAAAGCGGCTCATCTCTGTTTTTCCTGGAGTTATGTTCATTCTGGTGGGCACACAAAACACACACATTTAGTCCATTTGAATGAGCATAATCCACCCCAGTGAGTGACCTGAAATCTGTTTTAGAAAAGCAGGACCACGTGATCATCGGAAATGGGAGGGGTTTCGGGGGGGGGGGGGGTGCGGCTGACTCACCGCGCGCGCTTGAGCAGTGGAAATTTCCAACCGGCATCCAGCGTATCTGTGTTTAAAGACCGGCGTGTTCATTAAACATCGCCATGAGTCCCAATACAACACCCTGCGCCAGTGTAGCACAATGTACGGATATTTCTACTCGGAGAATGCAGTACAGATGTATATTTATATGCGTATTTACAATTTATATGGATATAAAATATACATGGAGAGAGGGCTTAGGAATTAGTTTGAATAGTAAAGATTTAAGAGTTATTTAGATCATGAAAATATTACTACTACTAAAATATTATTAAAGATATTTAGGGGATTAAACGAAACAAAGCCACGTGCATCCGGGGTTTCTGGCGTTTACCGTCATCATGCCGTATTCCCCACCCAGAAAGACAGGATGATGAAACTCATCAGTCAGCCGGTTCAAACACACAACCATACACATTACATATTTTCCATTTACCCCCGGCCCTCCACTTCTGATAATTATTATTAATTCGTTATTTTTATTTATTTATTTATTTATTGAGCATGTGTAATCTGTCAGGTCCCGTGACTGCGGTAGTTTTATATAAACGCAGGTACATTTCCATCCGTTCATCAGCTGCGGCTCATCACACGCCTTGGATTTGAAGGACATTAAGATTTTTACAATTAATATATATATTTGTATAAAATGTAGATAAATGAAAATAGGCGTTTTTGTTTACAAAACCTCCAGAACAAGATTTTTTTCTTACATCTGGACGAATTTCCTCTTTTTACACATAATAAATATATTTTTTATTTCACGTAGAGGCAGTTTATAATAAATGTAATACATAATACAATAAATATTCTTACCTTGTGAAACCGGGTTTACCAAAAAAGAAAAAGAAAAAAACCCTTTCTTGTACTGGTTGCGCGGGTTTTAAACCGCTTCCTCTTTTTTACTAGAAAATTCGAATGATTGACGTCGAAAATAAATAAAATAACACAATAATACCAAAACTAAAAACAGCTAAATTAATGATAAATAGTAGACTAGATAATAAATAATATCAATGAAACCGGTTTAAATAGACAATAGCGTCGGAGCTGTATTTCCCAAAGATGTTGTGTGCTCGAACAAGGAGGAGAGCCGCTCGGTGTGGGCTTATATGGGCGGCATTGCATCAGCTACACACTTACACAGAGAGGGGCGGCAACTGTGACGTGGTTTGTGTACAAACACTGGGGCAGGGCTGTTCCAATCCAGTTCAGTGTCCAGCCTATTGTCCGAATCACAAATACACCCACCACACCTGGCAATTAACTGGGAATTAACGGAGCAGTTCAATCAGCGGTTTTTGAGTGTATACACTAGGGATGGTAAGCACCAATTACCTCCCAATACAATATTATCATGATACCTAGGTGCAGATTTAGTTAATATTGCGATTCTATAAGTATCACGATTTTATTTGATATCACAAATAAACCTGATCTTGTTACAATTTAAAATCTTTAAAAAGTGATTAAATGTAGCTTGTTCATTAGTTTTTCTTATTTAAAAACCAAAGGCAGCATTTAAACAATACAAGAGTTTAACATTTAACTGAGCAGCACAAATCTCTGACATCCACCACAATTATTATTTCCAAACAAATTTAGCAAATAATTCACTACTACCACATTGGATGGAAATCTGTAAGTAGTTCAGAGTGTACCACCTGTAGGGTTATAGAGAAACTGCAACGTTTTAATGCACCTCAAATGCCCTGGCACACAAGATTTACGATTAATTATCGTCGAGGTGTTTTGAGACTGGTGTAAGAGTGTGTAATGAGTGGGTCATGGACAAGCAACATGAAAAACAGCCAATTCTGGTCACTGACTGATTGATTCATTATTATTATAAATGTAAAAATGTTATGTTTTTAAGACTAATTGTGGCAATACGTGAATAATCACACAAAATAATTAAATTTCCCTTTAGGATTAATAAAGTACTATCTATCTATCTATCTATCTATCTATCTATCTATCTCTCTATAACTGTGCTGGACAATGGCCCTCCAGAACTGGATTTGAACAGCCCTCAACAAGCACAACAAGATATGTTCCATAACCCACTATAATCCATTGATGATTTCTCCTTCCTATCGCAGCATCACTTTATCCAGATTAAACGAGGATAGGGTTCATCATCACTATAATCGTCATCACTGTCATCATCATCAGTGTCAAGAGGCTCTTCTATAATAACCATACCTACACACCAGACAAATGACAGTCCACTACATTGACTACACACAACAAATAAAAAGACTGCAGTCTTAGCAAGTGAATATGAACGAATATAGTCTTAAATATGGCATCTTTATCTAAAAAAGTATCTAATATTTCTTATTATAAAATCAAACTCAACAAACTGTAAGATTATACGTGATCTTAAAATAAATAAACAAGACATCTAATATATGTCTTGTTTATTTAAAGTGTATATTTCTATCTAGAAGCAAAATTATCTGCCAGTAATAAAAAAAAGAAACTTTTTAGTCATTACCAATTAGTAACACTAGTCATATATTTGTTATATAATCTATTTAGTGTTCCTTCCTGAGTTGTTGCCCAAAAGTTGAAAGCACACAGTTGTCTAGAATGTCTTTGTAGACTATAGCATTACAGTTTCTCTTTACTGCATCTAAGACACCCAACCCTGTTTCAGCATGACACTGCTCCTGTGCACAGGGATCAAGTGAAACAAAACCACGTGCATCTGTTTTTGCTCAAGTCATGATTAACCGTCATCAACCCTTCATCCCCATGCAAAGGGACAGGATGATGCAACTCATAAATCAGATTTCAAATGAACATGGTACAACCATTTCATACATTCTGTTTTTGTACTTTTGCTGTTTATTTTAATTTTTTTGTAAATATGTCATCTGATTGGACATGTCACTGTGGTGGACTGTATTTTATATAATTGTAATTATAATTTACCTCATTATTGCTCTAAACACAAATCCACACATCCACCTACCACAATCTGGTGGAAAGCTTTCCCAGAGTGGAGCCTATTTTAATAGAAACTCCATATTAATTCCCATGGTTTTGGAAAGTGATGTTCAGCAAGCACAGCTTTTTATGAGTGTCAGGTCTTCACATACTGTACTTTTGGCATTATAGGGCACCTTTACTTTCTAATATGTACATACCATGTCCATACTTACTGACTGGTCACAACAGATCCTCTACCTACACACAAACATGTAAACACCAAATTAGTTACTTGCTAACACACTGAGGGATCGCTTTGGCTTGGGTGCAGTAGGTCAGGTTTGGTCTGTTTTTCTGTGGCTTAAATCCATCCTGCTGAAAGTTCTGGGGAACAGAGGGAAAGTCTATTCTGTCTCACACTGACTCTGGCTTAAGGGCTACCACTGGCTTTCATGTGCTGCCTCTGTTCTTTAGCCAGCCAAGGCCGCATGGCTCAGAAGACAATAGAAAAATCAGAAAGGGAATGTCTGACCTATTGAACCATTCCTGGGGCCCAAGAATGCACACTGATTCCATAGGTAAACCTAGATTAACACACATATTAAACTGGCCCTGTGTGTAAAAGAAAGAGAATAAGCAGTTGTCTCTGCATGTATAGTAAACAATCTCAGAATTAGAGCGAAAAACACAGTGTCCAAACCAGGTAAATGTTAAAACCTTGTAACGTCTGTGCGACAAGTTAGTTCTTGCTGTCACTTAGGTAACAACAGTTTTGTTCCTCACAAGCCTTTCTTCTACTTCCTCTTGAAGTTAACAAGACAAAAAAGTTGACATGTTTATGAGGAAGCCAAAAGCACAAATTCCAAGCATTAGAAAAAACTACACGTAGTTCTGTTCAACAAGAATTGACTCAGTGCTATCCCGGTATAAGGACTTTTGAATCATCTATAGTTCTTAAATATCCTATAAGTATATTTGGGCTCACTTACTGTAAACAGATTATAGTAAATACATAAAGAAGTGTTTTCATGATAAACAGTGTAAAAATCACCCATTTCTCCTATTATCTCAAGAAATCTTTATTACTCAGGAATATTTCAGATATTTTCAAACACAACTCTACATTATTTCTTTTTCGTTTACTAAGATATATGCCTCAACTTGCATAAACTCTGTATGATCATATGGTTTGCTCTGACACAGTAAGGGCATAAAGTACAAGCAAGTGCTGAGTGGGGCTTATGGTTTAGAATTTCAAAAATGCCACAAAGTGAAACCTGATTAGGTAGTATTCAAAATGAAAAAGAAAATAAAAATGAAGCAACTCTGTATATTTAATAATTCATCTAGTCCAGAGGTCTGTGAGAGTGTGAATCTCCACCCTATCTCCCACTGTGCTGGACCGACAGCATCTCAGCTTCCCTTGGCCCTATGCCTGATCTCTTATAATGTTTTTTTATTATTATTATTTTATTTTATTTTATATTAACCCCACCTTAAACAAATAAGGGTCTGGAGACCTATACAGTGTGAAACCATGACCTGAGTAATGAGAACCTTACATTAATACACCAAACTAAATATACATCCAAGATCTTTCTGAGTACTCATTGTTGTATTGTTGTATTGTTGTAAGCCCAATCTGTCACTAACTGGTCTTATATAATATAGTAAAAATAATGGTCAATAATAATAATATATTTTATTTTGGACTTTTGCACAGAAAGTTTTTACCTATGATTCTGGAAACTATTCTATAACTTACAATTGTTTCAGTGTGATTTAATTTATTTTAAATAACAAACTGCTCCAACAACATACTGAATAATACAGAAATCATATCAAAGGAGCAACTGCTGCATAAAACTGCCATCTAAAACTTACATGTCGTATCAGAGGGAAACCCATGAGACCAACGTGCCAAACAGGATGTTCATAGTGTAAATTCGAACAAGCTATATCTACAGTTCATCACTGTGTTCTATGTGTCTAATGTGTCTGATCAGACAAAGGATCAGTAAGGTTCAGAGAAATGTACGCATGTTATCCTCTACATACAACCAAATTACTACCAGATTTCATTTGCTTTGTGGTTCTTGCAAATAGTGGTCAGTAGTTTAAAACAGCACAGTGATTTTAGTTAAAAAAGTAAATTATGTCACTGTGGATTCAGGTTACAAAGGCATACATTATTATGATCAGGCAGTGTCTAATACAAGTAAATTAAGGTTTTGTGTCATACTATAAGCATAAGTAAGTCTACAACCAGCAAAAAGCCTTAATAACTGGTTATCGGTCATAATGCACCATTGAAGAGCTAAACTTAGCTGGTGGGAACAAAACTCTGCATAGGCACACTTTAATATGAAGCTTTAAGGTTTAATCCACTTACTGGTGGGAAAGTAGTTTTAGTGCCACATTCCAGGAACAATAGACTCATGAAGATATTAGAGTGTGGGAGATGAGGCCACTCCCTCAGATATTCTTCAAAACCTTCCAATAAGATCTTTAGAAATGGATTTGCTGCATCGCGGGTGCATGAACCCCCTGACTTTATATATATATTGAGTTGCCAAGTTCATGACGGACACTACAGAATGCCATGGGAGTAGGAAGACTACACTGAGCCGATAAAGAGCAGGAGGATTACAATGGATCAGATAAAGACAGACAAATACATTGTAATCAGGCCTCTCAGTCAGGAGAAATCACTGTGTACTGGTCACATTGGTCAAATATACTACATATCTTTAAAATCTGAGTATTCTAAGTCAGTTGTTAAAAAAGAAGCTTAGATCATGTAAACTGACACTTTGCATGAGTTTATGTTGATGTTATTGCTTTGCCTATTTGATATTGATAAATCAAAAATCATTCATAAAAGTTGTTTTTAATGATCTTCGATCTAAATGTAAATGTTTTCAAAATGAAAGAGATGAAACATATGATTGAGCATTACGATGTGCATCTTATTCATTCACCGCCCACCATGCAGGCTTAATCTAGACCTTGTGGCGCTAATATGTTCATAACTTCCTGTGAAAGGAAATGATGTCACTGCTGCATAGATGCTGCCAAGCTTAGACCTCAGGGAGGAAAAAATAACATTCCTTAGATTCCTGTTTCTCGGAATTTCTTTACATCATAAATACTTTTTTATACTACAAGGGGGATGTGCATGTTTCATTAGAAATATTTAAATAGAGTTTATTTATTTACGATTGTTGTTCATGTAGGAGCATAATAAGTACATATTGAAGTAATTTCTATTACTACCTTTTATAACATCTAAATTAAGCACTGTTCTGCACAGGTTCATCTTTTTTTTTTTACTTTAAACATATCTGATGCGGCCTACAGTGAGCTGCACAAGATGAGTTGAGATAAGAGTTGAGGAGGTAAACATAAGAGTGACAAACAGGAAACTAGGCTCAAGGGACGTGTTAAATAAACATACATCTAAACAAGTGGAAATATCTTGATAAGATCATATTGATGTGTAGTATGTAATTAATTTCAATTAATCTAAATATTTCTGGATACTCAGAAAAACTGGCAGAAAAAAATTGTAATTGTAAACATTTGTTTCAGGCGAAATTATCTGCCTGATTATTCAAAATGATGTTATACTGTACTTTAAATTAGTTAGAAAGCTTTAAAAACAGACTTATGTGCCAATACTTTGTCCTTATTGCTTGCTGTCATGTTTCCAGTGTAGGTCAGAGGGAGCAACACACCCCATCCTTGTGGGACCATTTCTACAGCACACACGTCCAACAGTAGTGCCCTGTCACTTCCTGTAACCGTTCCAGGACGAATGGCCTGAGAATAGAGTCAGAGAAACTCACTGATGTACTTTAGATGTAACCCGATTCTTGTTTATATTGGTTGTACACAAAAATGTACAAATGTACAAACAAGAGTTTCTGCAAGGAAGATGCCAGTTGAAATCCTAAGTAGCCACTCTTCTTTGTTTTGTTTTTTTTGTTTAGTTTTTTTTTCATTTTTCACATTTCATAGCAGCTTCATAGCGATGCTGGTTCCTTTGGGAGGCTGAGCTCTTGCTGAGGACTGATATGGTGCTTGGTTACTCTTATGGACGCATCCAATGGTTGTGGAAGCTGTGGAGTCCCTACAAAACAGAGGTGAGTGGTAACCTGAAATGCACCAAAAGGGGCAAGAAACAAAAAAAGAAAAAGAAAAAAAAAGGAATAGGAATAAGATAAAATAGGAATGTGAAAGCCACAAGTAAAAATACATTTACATTAGAAGTTTAAATGTAAGAATGAACTGTGCAAAAGTTGAAAACCTGAGCCACCCTCATTCCATCATAGTTTTCTTCAAAAGAGCCAGACTTTCTTGTATTTTGTTATTGTAATGTTTGAGAAACAGTTCTCCAGGATGATTTTTTTGTCTTTTACTTTCAAGCTAGTTCCTGTACCTGGCCAGTTTCAAAGGAATGTTTATTGTCGGTTATAAATCATTTAAGCATTAAAGAAGATCTGACTGAAGGCATGGGCCAGTGAGAAACAGGTGCAGATGAGCGCAGTTGATCAGATCGGTGATTAGTAAACATGACACAGCACTTCTCTGAGTTCCCTGCTCACTCCTCTGTCTGCTTTGTGTTTCTGTGTCTTCTGTCCTCATCATCACCTCAATACCTTTAATGAGTACTCGATATTTTCATTTGTGATTGCAACTGCTACCTGCTATTACGGATTGCCCCTGCCAGGCCACTCTAGCTTTGAAACCCCAAGGCTAACAAATACATTCTGTTCTTTATTTAGTTCACTTAGTTCCGTTTCATAGCACATAGCATGTAAGCATGACGCAGCACCTCTTCCCTACTCACATTCACTATGATTACCTGCACGGTGATTAAATCAATTCTTTATATTTGTACAGATAAACATAAATAAAAAAGTACAAATATTAAAATGCATAATCAGATATTACTATTCCATTTATATATTAAAGCTGAGATATTGCACTTAATAAAAATTCGCATTGCACATACGAATAGTGTGATCTGGCAAACTTGTATTCTAACTACTGTGCATCCGGAAAGTATTCACAGCACATCACCTTTTCCACATTGTGCTATGTTACAGCCTTATTCCAAAATGGATTGAATTCATTATTTTCCTCAGAATTCTACAAACAATACCCCATAATGACAATGTGAAAGTAGTTTGTTGGAAATCTTTACAAATTTATTAAAAATAAAAAACTAAATCATGTCCAATCAACTGAATTTAGTACAGGTGAACTCCAATCGAGTTGTAGAAACATCTCAAGGATGAACAGTGGAAACAGGATGCACCTGAGCTCAATTTTGAGTGTCATGGCAAAGGCTGTGAATACTTATGTACATGTGATTTATTATTTTTTTTTTTCATTTAAAAAAAAATAAATTTGCAAAGATTTCAAACAAACTTCTTTCAAATTTTCATTATTGGGTATTGTTTGTAGAATTTTAAGGAACTGTATTTTGGAGGCTGTAACATAGCAAAATGTGGAAAAACTGAAGCACTGTGAATACTTTCCGGATGCACTGTATAAATATAACAATAAAAATTAAAATGCAAATAAAGATATTGCACATAACATTATCACACATTTGTTTGTTGAGTAGCAATTGTTTCTTATGTAAAGGTTGGGAATAATTAAGTATGTGTCAGTGTGTGTAGTGCTACACATGGACAATATTTTCTTTAGTCGGATTGAAATAATTCTGATTACAGGTTCCAACTTAACTGTCTTCATGGACACCCATCCGATAAAATGTGCAGAGGGCATCTCAAAGTATTTAATCAGAATACTGTATAACGTTTTGATTTGCACAAAATGCTTTTAATCTACCAGAAACATAATAGAAGATTTTTTCCCTCCAACTTTGATTAGATTTTATTATTATTAATCCTGCCCTATAAGTTATGATTGCTTACAATATTTCAATCTAATCTATAATTAGTTAGATGCTTTCCTACAGATTAAATGGTGAGCCAATCAGTGTGCTATGTGCCACTTGCACAGCCAGAAATTCACCTTGTCTAATATTACCCTAATATGGGGCAAACCTGCAGAAAGATTATATTAATTCTATTTTGAGAGAAATGATCAGATGAGGTGTTTACATGGCTAATATTTACCCACTGAACAGATTATTAAAATGTTTACAACACCTCTATCATTATTACTGAAAATTAAAAAGACAGATCTGGCCAGTCTGTTCAAAAAGAGAGTACATTATGCATCTTTAATCCAATTGGGCTAGTATTACCCTTATTAGTGGATTATTAGAGTCTATGACAATTATCCCTAAAGGACTTTGATCTCTGAAACAGGCACACCAGCAGATGAAAATTAAGAGCTCCTATTGAAAGACACAAAACCAGAAGCCGACAATATCCCAACAACATACACTCGATCTGTCCACAGTTCACACAGACAGTTATATAATAGTTTGGTCCAGTGTTGGAATATGTCAGTTGTGCCGAAATGTCACATCAAACCAGTCTCAGCCCACACAATCCCCTCACACACAATGCAAACATCAGACCCAGGAGTGATATTGCAACACACTAATTGCAAAGTTAATAATTTGCTACAAACAGACATTTCATGAAGGCAAAATACGTGCAGGCTGCTCTAACAAAGTTAGATGTCGGGTTTATGTAAGATAGTCATGCCAACATGACTTCTCAAAGGTCAATTGGGTATTGAGGTATTGAAATGGTAATGGAAATTACATAAAAATATTACAATATAAAATTAATGTAACATATTTTGTGAATTTATTGTTATTGTTGTTGCTGTTGTTGTGGTTGTTGTTTTAATCGTTCATGTTATTTCAACACCTGGAAAATCGATCATGATATTTGTATTTTGTTAACATTCTTTTATTTATAATGAATACTATACATACCGAACTTATTTTATGATGTCCTAAAACACAAACTTTAAAATATAAATGTAACTTTATTAAGCATTAAAGGTTTTTAAACTATTATCTTAAAATTAGATGAGTGCCAGATAAAACCTAATAATCTAAGGTTGTTATTTGTACAGATGTTTTTATAAAGTTTCTGATTTTTAATAGTTTAATAAACTTACTTTAATTAAAGACTAATTTAATTAAATCTAATTAACAACAGCTAAATCAGTCTTGTTGTTTACACCACCAAAGTCCAATACTGTATATTTAATTAGCATAAGTTAAACAGTTTGAAGCAGCGTTACTCATGGTGAGTCAGCATGTCATCAATGTTTCAGTACTGGTGAGTTACTTATTGGTAGTATGTCACATCACTGCTATTGTGAAACATGTCTGTTTCCAATTCTTCTATTTTCACCCAGTTGCTGTTTGTTTTCTCACCAGAACACGCCTGTTTGATTCTGGAGCCTTTTACATTTCTAAGAATTCCTAGAAGTTATAGTCTTGCTTTGTGTTCAGTTATTTTGCCAGATCTTTCAGGAATTTGTCTTTTTTTACTGTTTCTTTTACAATCCAAATTGGAGCAGGATTTTTATAATTACTCAACCTGCGACATGTGACATATTTTAGTCAGTTAAAATTGTTACTGAGGAAAAGGTGAATCAAGGTTGATCATATGCTGAACAATAATGAGTAATCCTTTACTACACCATACTTAAAAGGGTAAAGGAACTAAAATGTAATGATTGTTAAGATGATAAATAAAATATTAACAATTAATAAGGCAGATCACAATTATGTGGATAAAAAGATTTGTTTATGATCAGAATAACTATCCCAGTTATTATTTAAAATGCATATATACAAACACTCACACTATATAAACACTCACAGACACATTAAAGTTCCAGTAGACTGTACACTTCCCATAGAGATATTCTGTTATGTCTGAAAGGGTTACTAGATTTTGCTTTTGGGTCAGATATTAGAACTTCTTAACTAAAATTTCTTTACAAAGAATATATTTACCATGGCATTAAAATAGTTCCTAACAACAAAGAACAGCAGAATGCAACCTAAAGCTTCTTTTCTTTTCTCAGAAAATACTGGATATGTTGAATTGATGCCAATGGCACTTTTCAGGTTTTGTAATGTTCTTGTAAAGTAAACACTGATTTGTAAATAAGATCTGTCCTGGTATATGAGTCAATGACCTCACCACAGCAGAACAACCGCGCAATGTAATACCTGTTCTTCAGGATGTGTGGTTACATGAACACACACCTCCAATATATCAGGCAAGGCCTCCCGATGACGTGATCATTGACCTTCCTTCATCACTTATCAGTGTTAATATGATACACTGCCAATAGACTAACACTGACAATGCTGTGTGTTTCTGCCTATAAATAATAAAGATGAGAAATTAACTTTATAATGTGGGATACAAATATTCATAATAGTTTATTGTATTTCTTTTACCAAAATGATTTCTAGCTTTTTAGCAGTTGTGTTTTTATATCAGACTGTTGTGTTTTTATTCACACTTTTCCACATTTTGTAGCATTTTACAATTTCATTTACATAGTATGTGTGAAATTTGAGAAAGAAGTTGGGAAAAAACACACACATACATATTTATTGCTTTAAGTATTAAGCAATAAATAATATAAATAAAAGTACCCTTGAGGTATAGCTGATAGGGATCGGTGGATCAGTGGTAAGTTTCTTGCCTGCTAAGTGGAAAGCCCGAGTTCAATTTCCACAGCCCTGGTTCTGTGCAATAATGTGTTTCGAAGTTCAACTGAGACTCAAATGAGGTGTATTTACTGTGTATTTCATGGAAAATACTTCCTTGGTGTGGCGCCAAAAAGTGACTGGCTGCCAAGATTGCATTTCATATGTATTTAGCAATAAAAATACATAGTAGCCTAAGGTCGGGTGACAGAATTCTACCATCCACTGTTGTGATTACCGTCATGGTAGACAAGTGACCAAAAAAGCTCCATAGGGAGCACTAGGTAGAGCCTGGCAACTGATCAAAGTAGAGAGACACACTGTATTCATTCATTTTGAAAATTTCTCATGTAGGCTCTTGCAGGCTAAACAAAATGAGGGGTTGATGCTAAAAATACATCAAACTTGCGTGATGAAGTCACTGGCCAGGGCAGTGGAATTGTACAGGACGTAACAGCCAAGTATTCATGATAAGGATGCACTGCTCTGTGGGTTGTTTGCAGCTGAGGTCTAAAGTAATATCGGGGTGCTGACCTCTTTAGCCTCGTTAAGCCTAGGACATTCAACTCTGTCATAAAACCTATTGTCTGAGAACCTTACTATAACTATTCCAGCTCCGCTAGGCCAGGAGGGGTAAATCTTGGGTTTAAACAGTGGTGCCAGGCTGCACAATCTGCAATCCAACTCCATTGCACAGACGTGAAAAATGTATCTACCTCCACATTCCTCATTTACCATGTCCAATGGAAAGGGGGCAAAAAACGACAGATGAACCAGAGAGTCCTCCACCAACCTGCACTCTACAAAGAGTACTACCCACCAAGGGTGTGTGATCGCCTGTCTTGCCATAATCAACAAATAAATCTATTGTAGATCGGTCCAAGAAAACAATTCCTTTGGAAGACTCTGTTAGTGTGTCTGGTGTAAGCCATCTCTTCCTGCAGTATTGACCATCACCAGTGGTCAATGCAATCTAATGAGACCTAGCAGCATGGAGTCTGCCAAGTCTCTACCATGGTTTAGGCCAGGTAAAGAGCCAGACAAAAGGCAAAAAAAAAAAAAAAACAGACAGAAGAACTGTGGCCTTTTAACAATCAACCCTTATCAAGCATTCATCTGCAGCCACGATGGCAGGACCTGCTTGATTTACATATGCCCCATTAGCAACCAATATGTCTGTAACAAATACACTTGCAAAGCAAAGCAATTATTCACTTCACTCACTTTCATTATCTCTTGCAAACTGGTATTTGGTGCCATCCATCTTGTATTTGAACCTGTCCTTTCCAGTCTCATCTGATGTGTGGCGATGATGTTCTTGTGTAATGAGAGAAAAAAGTTTTTCAGGTCTGCCTCATCTAGACAGAGTCACAATTGCACAAATTCATTACCATGCTTCAATAACAGATTTAACATCACCCTATGGAATATTCAAAGTTTTAGGATAAAAAAAAGACCAAATACTGACTTTCTAGGTCTTTGTCCCAGACTTGTTTTGATAGCTTGTTCAGGTATGCTCTCTCAAAACCTTATGTTCCTCCAGGAACAAGAGTTTGTGAGAAATTGCGTTCATATCTGACTTTAACTTCAGACATAATGTCTCCATTCAAATGATTATACTGTATAAGCAATAAGAGTAAATACATACCTACAACACATCAAACAGACTTAAAACTTGTATATATATATTTTTTTAGATAATTAACTTATAGTAAGTAACTTGATTCCCTCTCAGTTCAATAATATGGCCTATTTTGTGGACATTAATAACATATAAATCTATTTTAGTTTGAGGTTGTAACAACTACAAAATGTGGAATAGTTGTAGATTGGGCTCATCCAGTTTGGTATTAGACATGCCTCGCATTGTATAAACAAACCTATACCTCTGTACTTGCTTTTTGATGTTTAGATTATTAGATTTTTCTTTACATTATAAATTGATAAATAATAAAAAAAAAGCACACTCAGGGGAAATCTATCTCAGTACTAAGTGTAAACTGAGGAGAGTTGGACCTAGAAACAGTCCCTCCACCTTTTCAGCGTTACTGTGAAACACAGGCATTGAGTTCAGCAATCCTCCAGAATTAAAGCTCCTTATTAACTGGCACAGTTGTGCAATTATTCTTGGATTACACATTAAGTATACCATGAAACCTCTAAACTGTCAGGAGTTTTACATTTAGTTTAATACATCATGGATCATTAATTAATTCTCCACTCATAACCATATTATTTCTGAATGGTAAGGAATTGTGTGTGTATGGGCAAGGTGCCAAGTATTGGGAGTCAAGTATTTTCCACAATTAATCTGAAAAAAGGTCATATCAAGTTGTAAAAAATCTGAAAAGTAACAGCTCCTTTGGTATAAACACATACATATTACAATCTTGTTATGAATTAATTATCTTTTGTCAAGTTTAACTCACCTTGAATAACTTGGACAGGCAGTTAAGGAGGATGAAGTTATTGTATCATGAACATATTAGTACATTTTGTTTAATCATGTGTATGTGTGTGTAACACACAGCAAAAAGACTACATGAAGTGCAAAAGTTGCAAACAAGAGCAACAACATGACCCAATGCAACACTCTGTGATAATGAGTTGAGGGAAGTGATTTTAAATGATGATTTCATTTATTAAGGAACAAAATGTCCAAACCTGCCTGGCCCTATGTGAAAAAGTAAACCTAAACCTATTAACTGCCTCACTTGGTGGCTACACCTGCAAAAACCAAATCAAACCAAACAAAAAAAACAGGAAGGGGCAAATACTTTTTCATGGTACTGTATACCTATAATATTTAAAAATTCAGTACGTATGTTAAATTTTTTTTGAGAAAATATATAAAATAAGGATCAAGTAATACAAAGCCACATTATGTGTTTCCTCACATCTCTACTCAGAACTTACACTTATTCCATGAAAGGCAAGCAAGCACTAATATCACCATTACAAATCTGGGAATTATGTATCTAGAGGAAAAGTCACAGGTTTAATTTATATAAAGAGCTGAAGATCTACAAAATGCACAGTTAGGGTCGATATTCGATCATCAGAACTGTGTGTTCAGAGTGATTAGGTTGCCATTGTCTGTTTATGCAAGAACAAGAGCACTCAACACCCTCACAGCTCTCCGCAGGTCTCTGAGCAGCAGGAAGTGAGTGATGGGGTCAGTCCATCACACTGCGCAGTCGGAGGCCAGGGTCATAGAGGCCTTGTCTAACACTAATGCTGGGTTGCTGCTTTTAGCATGTTGCCACTCATGCCTAGTTTGTATAACTGCTGAGAAGAACGGAAAAAGGAGCTAATCTAAAAGCCTGTTTGGGATATTCTTCATTGGTCTATATTAAAACCAATTAAATTTGAACCCTCTGTATAAAAGGTGTGTCTGTACATTCACAAACTGTTCTTCATGGCGTATCACTAGAGTGTCCTTTCCTCTTACCAACGAACATAGAAAGCTTTCTCACTATCTTGTTTATGCCGTCAGCACAGCAGGCTAGGTAGAAACATTTCTGCAAATATATGTGTCTCTGTCTGGGGGATAATCAACAGAGAGAAATAAAAAAGCCTGTGTTTCATCTGTTCTTTAGAGGCCAAGACAGTGTTGGGTGTTGAGAATAGTAGACTAGCAAACTAAATTACTAGTACTTCTGCCTTGTCAGAATTTGGTTTGGCTCGGTTTGGTTTTCCCTGAACATGGCCAAACAAATCCACTTTGGTCTCATCTGTTCATAGGACATTGTTTAAGAGTCACTGTGGTTCAAATGCAGTTTTGCGAACCTCAGATGTGCTTCCATGTCCTTTTTAGATAGAAGAGGGTTTTCCTGGCAACCCTCCCAAACAAATCATAATGGTTCAGTCTTCTTCTAATTGTGCTGTCAGACTTTTAACATGAACATTTAACATGCTCAGTGAGGCTTGTGGGCTCTCTCTCTCTGAGCATTGCACAGTCTGACCTTGGTGTGAACGTGCTGGGATGTCTGTGTTAAATGCTTTCCACTTGTGAATAATCTTTTTCACTGTATACTGTTAAATGTTTTTATAACCCTTTCCAGACTGATGTGCAGCAACAATTGCTTTTCTAAGCTCACTTCTTACGTTTTTCCCTCTTGGCCTTGTGTTAACACATCTAAATTATCCAGACCTGACAACTGCCAAAACTTCTGCTTTTATAGAAGCCTGCACACCAGCTGGCTGCAACTTATTATCTTAAATCCTGTGGAAGAAGGAATCCTTAGTATTGCCCACATGTATTTTTTCCTTTTTTGTCAGATAAATAATGGCAGGGTGAAAAAAGTTGTTGTTCTTCTGAGTTTGTATTCATAATACTAAGACCTGCAATGATCAGGCGATTTAAAAAAAAAAATTGTTTTAACAAAAAAGAAACTCAAAACAAACCCCATATAATTAAAATAGGAGTATTAAGTTTTGCACATGACTGTCATCAGTATAACAATGACAATAATTTTACCCAGAAGTGGCATATATGTAAAAATATAGTGGACCTCAAACAGAACCTTGCAGAATATCGAACCTAACTTGTCGATGCTTAATAAAGTCACCATTTACATTAACCAACTGATAACGATCCGACAAATAAGACTTGAGCCAAGGGAGGGTCTTATCTGTAGATGAGATTTGTGTCAAATGGTCAAATGACTGGTCCTGCCTCAGCTTCGGCCCCTGGTGAGCTCATCACTGGACCCACTTCAGTTTGCTTACCAGCCTGGCACTGGAGTAGAGGATGCCATCATTCACCTACTGCATCGTTCCCTCTCTCACCTGGAGACTGCTGG
>JAQMYJ010000012.1:27022037-27058700 GCA_030014305.1 Clarias laeviceps | reverse complement strand
TACTGTTCACTTGCTGCCGTGGCAAAACAAATTTCCCACTTGTGGGACTAATAAAGGTTTATCTTATCTTATCTTATCTTAAATAGTGATCAATGGTGTCAAAAGTAGTAAGTCTAAACTATTAGATCTAAACTAATTGAAGTTTCTTATGTTCAACCTATTAGTTTCTGGGTGTCCAAGATACAGACAAAATGAACAAGCAGAATAGCACCACCATGGTATAAAAGGTTGCTAGTTTTACATAATTGGTTGTGCTTTTGCACATGCTCATAATGTGCCATGCACACGTGAACCACTAAACAATAGATTAAACTAATCATGATTGTAAACCACACCGGCCAACGTCACTGTTTCATCTCACATTAGTAGTGTAAAGGTTTACGTATGTGTCCGAGAGAGATCAGTTTTCGCTACCTGAACAGTTATTATTGCTTTGGAATGAACACTATTTATTAATCAGAATAGAACATAGTAACTTGAAACTAGAGAGCGAAAAAGCCTGAAGAAATGTTAAGTGTGCCTATGCGACTGCCGGGTCAGTTCTAATGAGTGTGGCTATTATTCAGTGCCTGTATTCATATAACTCCTGTCAGTGGCGGAGGGGGGTGGGGAGGTGGCGGGGGGCATGCACACTCCTCTGGGACAGACACAGAGAACGTCAAACAGGAATTAAGCTCCCAAACAAATCCTTCCCAACAGAACACCGTAGGTCCAATCGCAAAAAATATTTCACCGTGAGTGGCGGGAACGTCCATATTGACTACAACACAACTGACGTGGTGACAGTGTAAAGACACCCTCCGATGTTAAATTTGAGCCGAAAATTGAGAACAGCTTTAAAATGGCCGTCTATGGGGGGGAAGAGAAGGAGGAGGCCACGCTCTGATGGCATTTTTGAGAAAACCGTAGATCTGATCTCAATCAGGAACACACTGGATGAAAGAAGACAATGATAGCTACGTTTTGATGTACAAATTATACATATAGAGTCAAAGGTTTGGGCAGCAGAGAAGGAGAAATACATTTTTTTTTTTCAAATTATTCTCCACACTCTGATTATGGCAGTTGACAGTGGAACGAACATTTCGTGAAAAATCTAATTTTTCACAAAACTTAAACTGCTCTTGTGAAACAACTGTAAAAGATAACAAGACAAGTCTTGTGACCCGTTTAAAGTTTGAATGATGTTTCTACGACAAACTATGGCCGAGCGGTAGGCCTTCAAAGTGGCCTGGATTGGGCCCTTTTTTGGGCCCTTTCCGAAGAAATTCCCATAGAAATGAATGGGGAAAAATGGGGTAGTTTTTTTGGGAATTTCGGGAAAACCGTGCGACGAATCCCTACCAAAAGTCATAGCACACCATTCCCGATCAAGCCGCACGGAACGGTGTAACATACGTGAGCCACATCAAAGCATATTCAATGCTTAAAAGTACAATCATTTAAAGATGTTAGTTAACAGCATCAGTTTAACACCAACACAAGTAAAAGCAACTAAGTTTGATTTGTTTCTGTTTTTATTTTTATATTACATATTACTGAAACACCTTCAATGATACAAAAACCCTTTGATACCATAAATATGCAAATCATGGTTGATCCACAGGAAGCAGAGTCGGCTCAGCCAATGGCATGCAACTGCTCCCTGTGGGTCAGATGGCACTCAGGTAGAACAGTTGGAGAGAGAAGTAGTGCTCTAGCTGTGGGGGGTTAAGCTTCATCTGTGGAGGGGCTTCTAGGTATGAGCTTTGTGTCACTGTCAGCGCTTTTGAAAATCAAAGTACAGCAATAAATATCCAAAACAATTCTGAGGTATTAGGGGAAAATCTGTATAGGACCCCTCCACAAATGAAGCTGGACTCCCTTTAAAAGACCTGAGGAAACATCAAGGCACAAAGCTAAAGCCCATCCAGTATGACACTGACATCAGACATTAAGCATACACATAAGCGAGTGACTACAGCCTGACTTACAGTAAGCAAAAAGCATCAGTGTTTATCCTCTGTTTCAGAGGCGGACTGGACCCTGCCCCACAATACATCATAAAGACATTATATAGGGCATACAAAAAAGTACAGAAAATTGAGAAAGGGAAGAGCAAAAGATGATCTTCACCCATATGCAATACAGCCATTCACGTTATTGTTATGTACCATCATGAATTGAAAAACAAAAGAGTAGCTTAAAAATGCTTCAGTTTTGTGTTCATTCATAAAAATAGCCAAGCAGAACACTAAATAATAGAAATACAATATATTTTATCACAAAATTTACAAATCAAGAAAAAATAGAAAGAAAGAAAGAAAGAAAGAAAGAAGTTAGTCGACTAACAAACATAGCTAAGATACAAAAGAGTAAAACTGTTTCAGTAAACACTTGAGATGATATCCCTCCTTATCCTGAAGACCCCAGCAGGGTACACCTTATAGCAAATTATTTACAAAGAATATACAGCTGTCAAAAAAGACCATGATCCAAAACATGCACAAAATATACCATTTCATTTGAAATATCTGTCTATATCTATGTAGATCAACAAACGATCTATAAATACTGTCCACTTTGGCTGGATAGGAACAACAAAAACAAACAAACAAGAAAAAATATCAGCACAAAATATTGAAATCAGCAGTGTTTGGTTTGTCTAATGGTCTCTGTACCACTCTGACACGACTAAAACCTTTACAGTGGCGTGGCACAATAAAGGATAAACGAGAGCGGGGCAAATGGGATGACTACATACCTGTGCAAAAAACACATTTTTACAGGATATTACAAAAAAATTAAAGATGAAATAATTAAGACCCTTTACAATATTTTCTATATTTGGGAATTACTTTACTCTAATAGGATAAGAGGTGAAAGCTGCCTTGATTCACAGCATAGAACTATAAACGATTCAGCAAATTATCCCAGTAAGAAACATATGGGCAGTTCATGCTCGCCATCACATTATCTGTACAGTACGGTTCAAAATATTGAGGCATTCTTCTAACCTTCTCTGACAGTTTTTACTCTCTCGGTGTAGGTTTTGCACAACCGAGAACCAGCATAAGTGAAGAGTAAGAACCCTTCACCTTTCACTATATACTTGTACTGGTAGTGTTCACAAAGTGGCTGATGACTAATAGCATGAAGCCCATTCTGGAATCAAGCTCTCAGATTTCAACTAAAGCCAAAAAGGGTCAGAGCCAGCTGTCCTATTTTTGTGTGGTATGACAGTATCAGAGCTGGAATGAAGCCGGATGTTTAAGATTCACACTCAGCATTTAGGGAGAGGATTCCCCAAGGCGCTTCTTTTTTGCTTTAGTTTAATTGAGGAATTTCACATTATCTTGCATAGAGGCCATCTGCAGCGGTTTTGTTCTAGCATTACAGAGTAAATGCAATACAAGGAAATTGCAGTACACTCGACAGAGATCTGACATGGCCTTGCATCTCTTGAAACCTTGAGAGAATGTTTTGTCCATAATCTAGAATAATAATAATAATGATGATGATGATGATAATAATGGACATTTCCTCTGTAATTCAAACGGTTCAGTTAATGCTATTTGATCAGATGACTATAATTTTACTTTAGAACAAATAAAAAGCAACCTTTTTTTCTTTTCCTAAAACAGAAATTACAGACCAAAAAGCTCTCTGGTGTTTAAAAGCCTATTGGTGCCAGTGGGGGGGTGGGGACATGTGTGTTTGTGTTGTTTGCGCCTGTCTGTGAACATACATTAAAATCTTAAACACAACCCAGAAGTGCTGTTTATCCATCATGAGGATGAACTCCTGAAGCACCATGACAGCCTTTTCGTCTGCAGTATCTGAGGCAGTCAGTTCAGACTTGTTTTTGCTTCCCTCTCTCTTCATTGTTCCAAATCTCCTAGAGGCGAGCACTGACACTATGTGTGCGGCTGGAGTTTCGCAACTACATCCACTAAGAGTGCGGTATGCTCGATGTCAAAAGATGACGTGTGAGGAAATTGGGAGAACATAAAGACATAGAGAGACAAAGAGAACACGTTGGGTCAATGTCTGTTTGTAATGCTGTAATGCCGAGAGGGTGTCTTCTGGAACGTGTCCATTACATCACATGCTTACATATTAACCCTCAGTCTGCATTTATGGGGACGTCAGGCAGGGAAGGTTAATGGCCGTTTGCAGATCCAGGAGGATTGTGGATCCAGTCAAGAATGATGAGAGACAAGCTGCCAATCATAAAGATGATGCCCACTATCAGAAAAATGGCTGCCTGTGGACATAAGGCAAAATTCAGATAAATACACAATATTTCCAAGAGACCATAACATCATAAAAGTCCAAAATTAAATGCACTTGAATGTCATTAAAAGCTAGCATGTCTGTGTAGTGTTGCAAATCAAGTTAGAGTAGTAGAGAAGGCAAACTTACTGATATTTTCTGGGTGGACCTGAACGGTACACTCTTCACCAGGCGCAGGTAGAAGGCAGCAGGTAGGATGAAGATAAGCATGGTGGCAGCAGAGGACCCTGGAGCATTAAGATATGCGTCATCATGTCAGTATGACACTTTGTAGAATGTTTTAGAAATATTCTAAATGATCTTAAACAGATACTCGAACAACCTCAGTATGGCAGGTGTGTGTACAGTATAATAAGTACATAAAGTTTTGAACATCATATCAAGGTATAAGGACCAGTATAAAGGACAAGTATAAAGGACTATAGAGGACTACAGAACAACACCAGATGTCAGGTCAGCTTATTTAAATGCTTCTGCAATACCTCTGAAATATCCGGCATGTTTCGAAAGAGCCAGATTTAACCTTCAAGTACATGTCTGTGTGGCTACATTTCCATGTACTGTAATAATACTGATAAGACTTAATTATACTTAAGACTACTCCTACTACTCCTACTCATAATACTAATCAACAGAATTAAAATGAAGAAATCACTAAACATGCAGATTTAATTTGGGAGAACTTTTGCAAAGTTGCTATTGATAAGACGTTGCCACTGTTGGATCCTTGAGCCAGACACTTACTTCGGTCACACTGTATAACCAAACGAGGAAAATGTAAATATAAGTAAAATCTGGGTGACACTAAGCCTGAGTCTGTGCAAAACATCCACAGTAGCTGTGGAACAATCCTGCTAGCTAGATATACAGATCATTTTTGGTTCTGCTAACTTTTTGCTGTGAAAAATGCTACAATATGAAAACAAACTGTCCAGCTTGTGAATGACAAGCAAATCCATAGAAAGTTAACTTTAGAAAACACAGAGTACTCAGAAAAACTTACCTATAAAGCCGAAAATATCTCTGATTGTTGGGACAAAGATGACGAGAAGGTTGTTGAAAATCAAGATGCCTGCGGCAATTAGCATATGTCGGATCCAGCTAAATTCTTGCTCAGCAAAGAGCAGCGTGTTGATAGAAGAGCGAATCTAAACATATTAAAATACAGGCAAATATTAATATTGCAGGGCATTAAAGATGTAAGTCATGGGTCATTGCTTAAATAAATAAATAAATAAATAGATAAATTAGACATATTAAAAAAAGTTTCTGAAAATTATACATTTATCCCTCTGAGGACAGGAAATTATGATTTTGTAGTCATTTAAAAACAAATTAAAAGCAAACAGTTGAAATAGGAAAACCCACAGAGATTTTCAGTGTAATAAAACTATTTTGGAGAAATAAAGCAAGAGAATATTTAAGTAATCCATACAAGGCATTTCATTAGCTTTTCATTTTAAAGATAATCCCTTTCATATTATCAAGGACAAAGATACTCCATAATTCTGAGAATACAAAGCCTATTTCCATTGTAGTAGTTCTCATCTGTGGGAACTGTAATTCAAGAGGAATGTTGAGCTTATAACTTATAAGGCAGCATTGCATGCCTTCCATAACTGGGTTTCCTGAATAATAAAATACAATGAGCCTGAAAACATATTTTTCTTGAACAATAAAATACAATGAGCTCAAAAAATAAGATGGTTTACAAGAGCAGGTGAACTAAGAATTTTATTACAATGTTTATCAATTAATATAGATCACATGTGATACACACCATTTTTGGACTTGTACTCATTTTGGCTAATTATTATTCTTTAAAACACATATAGACACACATAGGTTGTCTAAAACAAAACGTTAAATATGAAAAAAACTATATAAACCTTTTTTTAAATAAGATACCGGATTTTTGAGCAAAAAACGATGCATTATGATGATCCAGTCGCATTACTTCTTTCAGTAACATGATCAGAAAAGTGAAGATGTTTTCTGTAAAAGTGGTTTAAATGTGCTAAGTGGGATTTTCTTAGTATGTTGAAGCCAAGAAAAAGGATGCTTAAACTAGAACATAATGCGATTTGGATCTTGTGTAATATACTATGTAGGATATTGTAGTACGAGCACTGTGCAGAGAAATAAAGCTACCAAATGCAAAAGTTACACAAGTGATTTTTGTGTACAAGAGATATACATGCGCAGTTTGTTCCCTTCACGATGTCAAGTTCTGTCTGCTATTACTATAATGTTATAAACCTCAGGAGAGGTTTGATCTGAACTATGATCGGGAGCTGTGGTCATGTACAACAATTGAAACTGAAACTAGTAAAGGAGGAAACTGACAATGCTGTAAAATGTACGCTGATTTTGTATAGTTTATTGTTTTCCATGACCTTCAACTATTCATGTATAAATGTAGGTAGTGAACATTAAAAAGTCTTAATATGTAATTTGCTAAGCTAGCTATAGCAACTTGTTTCTGATGTGAAAACTAACTCATTTAAAATACCAGGTTGTGTTTTACATAGCTAAGAAGTTATTAAACAAAATGTGCAATTGCGATGTATAATGATACAAAGCTTACCTACTAGCTAAAAAAGCTAAACACCACCACGGGTAGAGGTGGACCACATTTATACAATAAATAGCATCATATCAAACTATCAAGCTAATCAACTCAGTCCAGGTCACAGGACTAGGAATGAGAAGCTCAACACACTTGCCTGGGAAAACTAATGCACTGGGGGAAAGTTCACCAGCAGAAGGTTAAGAGGAACCACACAATCACACACACACAAACTCTTTTGCGTGTGCGCACCCCCCCCCCACACACACACAATGCTGTGAAACGTCCTCAGAGAGTTGCATCAGCCAATTCAGCTCACTGGGGGAGTGGCATGGCTTTTGATGTGGTGCTGACAGTTTATTGTCTAGGACAAGCCATTTTAGGGAGCCCATTGAGAGCAAAGACACCCTGTCCTGAACAAACATTTCATTACCTGAAACATGTGTGTAATTAAAACAATTATACAGCATTTTCAAAAAAGAAGGATATATTTAAATTAGAAATTACTGAAATACTAAACTAGCATTAATAGTACCTTTTCCACCAAACCAAACTTTTAAATTGTTTTATTGCCTTATTGTCGAGGATTTCATTTCATACCTGCATCATTATAGTGACACTAAAAGAATTACTACAGATAAAAGGAATTCGGGCAAGGATCACAGAGTGAACCGACAACTAAATATGATTAACGCAACCCTTAGACTCTAATCTGATTGGTCAATTACTTACTGTAAAACATGTTATTCAGGAACTATGACTGGCTGTAGTGAAGTTATTAGGAAGGGTGTGTAATGAGAATGAGCAATATAAATCTAAAGGTTAAATATGGGGAAAAAACACTTTATGGAAAATATTAAATGCTTCTTTGGTTTGCCCTGAAGAACCTCTTTTAAGGACTCTTGTAAAACATTTTATCGATAATCATTAAAGTGTATTTTGTCTCTTTTCCTCTTTCTCAGCTATGTGTGGGATGTATTTTTAGCAGCTTGATATCAGTGTTCCTCTCTCTTGCAGGGCTTTTTGGATAAAAGGACTTCTACTTGTCTGCATATGTGTGTGACATTTTGGTTGCTCTGGACCTAAAAATTTGGCATCTACTGGTAACAAGCAGAGAGTCTTTGTATTCACACAGGTGATCTTTATCTAGTTTCTATGTGATTTGCATATTTATGGTGTCAAAGTTTTTTTGTTTTGTTTCAATTACATGTAATATAAAAATATAAACAGAAACAAACATCTTACTTGTTTTTACTTGGGTTGATGTTAAACTGATGCTGTTAATCATCATCTTTTAATAATTTTATATAAAGCATTATAACATCAGTGAATATGCTTTGATGCAAGCAAAATGTAATAGTTTATGAAAATGAAAAATGCGACATCTTCCAGAGCAACACAAAGACATTTATTTATTCATCACTTCATTAATTAATTATTTATAGTTGTATGTTCAGTGCATGAAGATGTGCCTTATTTGCCGGACACATTCATGAACAGAGGTGTAATGCCACAGAGTTCCTGGTTTTAAGTTACTATGCTTCAGTCTGACTAATAAATGGTGTTTGTCACAAAGCTATAATAACTGCTCAGGTAAGGAAAACTGATCTCGCTCTCTCTCTTTCTCTCTCTCACACACACACACACACACACACACACACCTTTATCCAATAATATCTCACCAGGCTGGCATGACTCCCAGACTCTTACCAGTGATCTACATTCTCTCTCTCTCTCTCTCTCTCCCCTCTGCCAGCTACTAAGAAAGTGAAGCATGGGGCAACAGGCCACTGCAATATATCATGAGACTCCAGTGGTAACATATTGGAATTTATTCAGGTACACTCTTTAAGAAAGGGAGATCTGACTAAAACTAGGCTACACTTTGTTTTGTAATAATCAACATTACGTTGTTGGAATGAGTGCAGCTTAATCCTAAACTAAAGCCGGTTTCAGTGCTCTACGGCTTAGCTAGGAAGTTAATCCATCTGCTGCAATGGCAAAGCTAACATTTCAAATTCCAAAAGAAGATATATTCAGTATCAATTAAACGACATCCTCATCTCTCAGCACTTTTTTGCATGACATCCAAAAAAAGAGCTAGTGACTGGTATGAGCTGAGGTCAAATTTAGAATTAATTCCCATTGCTTGGGAGGAAGGTACTTCCTGCACTCTCCTTATTGATACAATCTATAGTAGTAATTTCATGAAACATGCTTTCCAATAACATGGCATCCTATTCTGTTTTACAAGAAACAGCTCAAAAAAGTGTAAAGTTCCAAATTTACAACATAATCATCATTTACTATAAGCAAATTTGGCCATTTTTACTTCTTCTACTAATAGTACCAAATAATGTTAATAAATAGCATGTTCAGGTTGCTAAACTCCTCTTTTTTTTAAAAAATATTACCAGTGGCAAAAAAAGCCAACCTGGTGAAAGAACATGTGTCATCCTGTCCATGAGAAACATTTTTATCATTCTTTATCACTGGTACTAAGCCAAGGACTCTGCAGTCTGGAGACACAGCAAATGTAATCTCTCTTTGTCTTTCTCTCTCTGACCTTTCAGAAATGCAAAGGTCGTGGATTGCCAAGAAAGCACAATGTGCTTCATATATATATCCTGCTCTTAGTATCAAAATGCCTTTGTCTACTCTTTTTGTCTAAAAAGCTCCAGATTTCTAAAATGCAGCATGCAAACTGGATTACAATACCAGGACATGATCACTACATCTGTGGTAACTTCATAGGATGAAGTGGTTAAGAATAGACGTTCCTCAGTCATCCACATAATATTAGTAGGTAAAACTAGTAAAAGTAGTAGATGACAATCTGACTTGTGGTTAAAATGTTTCATCACTTATCCTATACTCAATGATAAGTGTACAAACATCTAGTTTAAACCCTGTTGCTTCAAATAGAGAAGATTTGAATGTCAGCCTATATATATATTTTTAGCTTTGTGATTACAGCAAAGGACCTAATTTACACTGTTGAAGAACTAATGTAGTTCTTGTAGCACTCCATGTGGCAGCCGAGTGCTATTGCATTGTCTAATGCTTGGCAAGGTCACTCACGCACTCACTCACACACACAGTCTGCCCAGCACCTGATCACTACAGTGGAATATTCCACTCACCCGCACTGTCTACAGTTCCCCCCTCCCTCTTCCCACAGATCTTCTATGCACATGCCTGCAGCCATGACGGCCCCATGGACGAGTACTGGTGTCCTTTTGTCATCACATGATCATACTGGAGTCACGCCAATCTAACCACATAATTGAGGCAGAAGGTGGTTGATGCTTGTTGAAACGAACGATTCTTGGCCAAAAAGCTGGTGTAATTGCTGTACTGCTACATCTGCAGCCTTTAACACCAAGGGCTGTTATAGTCCATATGATGCAAACAACTTTCACATGTGTCACTACACCTTTAATATAGCCTTGTTCACTCTGTGTGTGTATGTGTGTGTGTAAATGGTGTCCTGAAATGGACCAGAGTGGAATCCTGGCTCAATATCCACAGAGACCCTGACAAGAAGAAAGCCATGAGCGAGAGTTTAAGTAAACAACACACACACTAGCACCACCCAGTGGACATTTCTGATTTTTTCCATGGCAAATTTTGGGCCAGGTTACTATTCATATGCTGTGACGAAAAAGAATAATGCATTAAAAAAGAAAATATTCTGATCAGACTCATAAGGCCCAGATCTGATTGCATAATTATGCCCCCTAGGCATTATATATACAGTATATATATGGGGCATTATATTTACAGCTCTATCTCTATATTAAAAAAAAAAAAACGCAAACAAAACTTTGCTTAAAAACTAGTTCACTCATTGTCTGTATTGCTTTCTCCTGTATACAGTTCCATGTGGGGCCTGGAACCTGTCCCAGGGGACTTAGGGCATGAGGGACACCCTGGACAGGGCACTAATCCATCGCAGGGCACACACATACACTTACATTCACACACTTTGGGCAATTTGGGAATGTCAGTAAGGCTAAGTCTTTGGACTGTGGAAGGAAACCGGAGTACCCGGAGAAAACCCACCAAGCACAGGGAGATGGAAACTCCACGCACACAGACCCGAGGCAGGAATCGAACCTGGACCTGGAGGTGCAAGGCGACAGTGCTAACCACTAAGCCACCGTGGTGCCAAACTTAGGGTTCTTTCTTTTGGCTGATCTGTCAAGGTGTCACCACAGCGGTCCATCCGATCCACAGACAACTTTGGTACAGGTTTTACGCCGGATGCCCTTTTTGACGCAACACTCCCGTGGTGCCAATTTGAAAGCTACTTAGAAGTTACTCATTTATATTATGTGTTGTAATTTGAGTGCGTTATGCACCAGATTTCCAAACAAGTATATGTTGTGGCCATGTGAGGATATCTGTCAGGTCCCCTTTTCTCTTTCAGCATATAACATGTGATGTCAATGAAAGATCACAGTAAGGACAGGCAAGGGTGAAAGAACCAATGGCCCCCTTTAAAAAAACAACAAAAAAAAACCCTACCCCTGCTACGGTCAGTGCTCCAATATAGCTGCAGCTATGTGGGGCCCTCAGCCACAGTGACCGATCTCACCCTCTCTGCCCTCTCCAAACGCTGAAATGTTGTCTGGTGCAAAAGGAGAAACACACAGTCACTCCGACACGTGCTACTGCTGCCAATCATTGGCCTCAAGAAGGAACAACGTGTGCTTTAAGGCAGGACAAAATAGTACAAAAAAAAAAACCTGTTGACTACTTTAGCGCTATTAAAATTGCCACTTGTGTCGTCAAATACGCAACATTTTGTTACATGTCACACAAAGATTTAAAAGCTACTGAAAATGTAATTCAATACCACATCTCCAGTTATAAATATTCTAAACATAAGAATACAGAGAACAGTTTTTTTTTGTACTTTTGCATGCAAGTTCTGGTTCTTTGTTTATTCCATCATAGCAAATGAAAAAATCTTGGATATAGATTCTATACACATCTAGTATTCCTCATAAAATAAAATAAAAAACGCATGTGTGCATGCATGCAGCTTTAGAAGGGCAAGGATGTTAAGCTAGAAATCTATAAGATAGATTCAAGATGAAACCTATTTTCTTACATAATCTTACATATTTGGGGTGTTCAAGAGACTTTTTATTGTGCAGAATAACAGAACACAGTTATGAGTAAAAACTACCTTTATTTCTCTAAACACAGTAAAATCTCCTGTGTTGATTAAACATTAAAATTTTTTATATGAGGCCAAATGGACCTTTATAAAACACTGCTTGGTGTTAATTCCACACTGGGCATTGTGTTATGTATAATCTTCTGTTACACTAATGTGTTTATCCTGGTGTCTTACTAGTGCTTGGATACCATTAAGGTAGATAGTTTTCTCTGTATGTTGCAGCCATGATTGGACTGCCTGCTGCACGTCATTGTCACTGCTTCACTGAGACACTGGCCTCACAGGAACTCCTTCAACGGCCCTCTCATTTAATGGCAAAAAAACGGTGGTTTGGTCTGTTCTGGCGGGACAATGTATGACCTCATCCTAGCCAAACTGGAACGGTCCAAACCATTTCCACATTTTTGGGCCATTAAAGTTAAGCAGCTTCCAACACCTCGTCACAAAACACGGTAACATAAATTTGAAAGACCTTCACCTTGTATATTTTTAGGCTACTGAGAAAACACAGATTTGTATTGTGTGCTATTGAAAATAGTTGCGTTGCACATGTACTTCTGTATGACATGATTATGTGGTGTTATGCACAACCGGCTATGCTTCAAATGTTGACAAATATGTACATTTATTAATTTCATACCAAGTTGATTCAACAGTACATAGAGGTCAAACGTTTTTTCTGTGATAAATCAGTTAAATCATCAGTGTGTGGTTAAAGAACCTCACCAAGAGCAAACTTCAAAATTCAAATCTGAATAAATGCAGTATGTCATGCTTAATTATAAAACCTGATACTGTAGCTGTTTCTGCCTCGCACCTTTAGCTTACTGAATGTGGGTTTTAAATAGATTTAATCACATACGTGCACAAATTATACAGAAACTTAATTTTTAAAATAATCTAGCTGATAATTATACCATTCTATTTGGAGGCTTTTATTTTTAATAAAATTATTTACCCCATATTACTCTGTGAGTTGAGATTGTGTGAGTGCCTGTGTGTGTGTGTGTGTGTGTGTGTGTGTGTGAGAACTCACAGGGAAGAGGACGATGGGAACGGTGAGTGTTACAGCAGTCAACACGGCGAGACGCACACACAGAAGCATAGTATCAAACTTATAAACCTTGGTGAAGGTGTGCAGCAGCTCTGCTTCCACATTATCTGTTTGTTAAAGTGTGAATGGAAAAGGATAAAAGTGAGGAGAAAGCAGAATTAAATAAGGAACAACACTAAACGATCTCATAGATTACTACACTCATTACCAACGCTGTCTCTTGCTGGGTGTGTGAGAGGAGGACGTACCGTAGAATGTCAGGTAGCCAAACAGAGCCGACAGCATGTACATTATAAGCATCGCCAAAATCGACAGGTTAGATACATTTTGCATTTTCCTCCGGCTGCGACTGAAGAGAAAAAGAAAAAGATATTTAAAAAAATAATAATAATAATAATAACATTGAGTAATGTTATTTTTTTTCGATTATTGTGAGATATGAAAAAGTTCTCACTCTTTGAGTTCACTGTAAATGGGAAGGACTTCTGGGTGACACACGAAGGCAAAAGCCAGAATAGGAATAGTATATGCAGTCTGGAGAAGGAAACAAAGAAAACAGAGATATATCAAGGCGACAGGGTCAGGACAAATTTACATAGAAATAACACCAAGCAATAAAGATTATATGTGTGTCTTGAGTATCATTTTATTCAAACCCATTTATTATTCTATTTAGTTTATTTATATAGAGCATCACCAAACGAGAAAATCTGATTAAATAAACAGAATGACTGCATCCACATGATCCAGTGATTTATAATGTTAAATCATCACCACCTAATCAATTCCACTGCAATACTTTATATAAACCTATGAATCAATGAATCTAACCATGAGCCCTCACCTGGGAGTTGAACACAAAGTATTTAGGTGTGCACATGTCCTCGTCGTCATCTGAATGAGGGGTGTAGTGGACACTGGAGACGGGTAAAGAGGGAGTATGGGGCTCCAGGTGACTGCTGCTCGTGTCTGCTCGAGAGAACTCCATCAGAGCTGAACTGTTATGCGACGCATACGGATTCATCAGCGCAGAACCGTTTAGACTCGTATTGGCCGAGTGATGGAAGAAGAATGGCAAAGGACAGGGGAGCTGGGTCTTCTTATAAATTAACTGACACACACACAATATTATAGATCAGTTTTGAAGGAAGCAAAAAACTTTTTTTTTTAAACAAAATCAACTAATATGCAAACATTAAGAAGCACATAATAACATAAGCACTTACTACGCCCAAAAAGAAGACCATACATGAGAGAGAGAAGCCACTGGTGTAGCCTAGGTAGCCTGCACAATGAGGGAATATACATAAGACACACAAACGAATATGTGCACAATAAAAATCTATACACCAAACACACACCTAGCAAACCGAGTGAAAAACAGGTTCTTACCCAGGTTCTTGAAAAGGGCCAGAGGTAGGATGATTCCAATAGACACGAACACAACCAGGTAATTCCCGTTTAGATACCACTCGCTACGGCAGAGGAGAAACCACGCAAGCACTTTATCTCACAGGGATCACCATAAGGATGTTCTCAAAAGCATAGTACACCTTTAAAACCATTGCATACAGGATAGGATGTGTGTGTGGGATAGATGCAAAAACCCAATAACTAAACTTTTATTACTTGTGATGGAATCTATGCAATTTATCTTAGTGTCAGTGTTATAGATTTACAAAACAATCCATGTTGTATGTTGAATGACCTAAAGAAAGTAGATGCCAAAGCCTAATCATTTAAATGGAAAAAGTGGCTGAGAATGGCCATGGGATACTAAAACTGCTCTGATTAGGAATTACAGATTTGTTATTTCTAATCGTTGACACCCCCCCCCCCCCCCCATTTTTCCATTAGAATGACTTGTTCTCATACTTGAACACTATATATGCTCTTGTTACAGACTAATAATAATGGTAGCATGTTCAGCATGTTGCAACAACTCACCCAGAGCTCTCCTCTAGTCCCAGAAAGGCTCGGATTACCTCCGGCAGCTCATATTTCACAATGAACAGGTAGCTGGACATGGCTGGGAAGAGATAATTTCATTATTCCAATCCAATTCTCTTTATGCTTATATCATTTATATAGATCATCGTAAAGACTGAAATGTGACTTTAACATTATAGTAGTGACTAAATAAAAATGATACATGTTTTGATCAAGACTGTGGTTCATCCTCTCACCTCCAATATTCTGCATGATTATAGACCCAAATGCTGCCATTTTCCCCGGCCAGCCGAACGCCCTTTCACCCAGCTTTTCATAAATAAGAGAGCCTGATGATGAAGGTAAAAAATACCATTTACACCCCTACAATAGCATTTATATCTTTATCTCGCCATTGGAAAAAGACACCTACAACATCAATTAAGTTCTTATGGGTGTATGTGTGTGTGACTTAATGATTACCTCCTTCTTTAGCTGTTACGAGCAGCAGGTGAATAGAGTAGAGTGACAGAATAGCAACAGCGAAGAGGAGAATACTGCAAGACAAAATCAGACATCAATATTAACATTTTTAACCTTCAAGAAATAATATCAGTCTATCAAACATGATGGGTCAACAGACTGTACATATGGAGGTTATTTTGAATCTAATATCCATTCAGTAAAGGCCATCAATCTTCCCTTCCAATCTAACATCAACCTGTGTATTCCTGTCTGCCTCAACTACCCGATATCTGTCACAGTGTTAAAGACAAGATGACAGACTGTATGAGTGTAAGAGAGGAGAAAAAAATCTGTCAATGATACCGGGGTTACCAGGCACCAGGAGCCCGAACACAGAACAGAAATAGCCTCGTGACGTAGGCGGGAGGAGAAGAGTGATGGAGACGAGGCCAAACGCTGACCCGGTAGTCAGGTGAAAACTGGATCTAGCATTGATGAAGGTGTTTTCTTCATCTTCATGCTATGAGAGGAATGCGGTTCAGTGGAGATGAGCGGTCCAGCTGACTGCCATCAATCAGTCAAAGAACGCTCAAGGCAATAATGTTTAAACAGACATGGAAACGCAGTCCTCCCGTGCTGTCTACCTCTCTATGTCAAATTCTCAGTCCTCTTCAGTCTGCATGCTGTAACACAAGAGTTTGAAGAACAAGGCCAACAAGGGGGAGTGCCCTAGCCAAAAATAGTACTGGTGTGTGTTACATTAAGAAGAAAAAACCCAGCCTGGTGGTGCACTTATAACTAATTTCACATAAACCTCAAGAAAAAAAAGGAGATAATAAAGTAAGCAAAAACAGGGTAGTATATATTATACACACACTGCCCTGTTTTTGCTTACTTTATATCTCATTTTTTTATCTTGACGCTTATATGTACGGACATGGTTTTATGGTTGAACACGACTGACAGCACTTTGAGGGGATGTGATAACGCTATTCTTAACTTTCTTGTTACTATCGGTGTTTTTACAAATGACTACCATTTGACATCACACAACACACGTGCTACAGTGGACTCATCCATCCAGTGCAATTACCACAGTAACTGAAGCAAATGGGTCGACAATGTGTCAGATTAGGGCCACCAGTCTGAACAGAGCCATATCCAATCTGATCACTTTCAAATAACAGTGTGGACAGTCATTCCTGAATATCAGATTTGTGACACAAATTGAATTTGAATGCAGCCTGAACAAGGCAATATGCTCTTTGAATACACTATACAGTAAATACAGTAAAAGAGGAGACCCTTTCCTTGATTCTTCAGATAAATTAGATTAGATGGCCTCAGTCCCACGGCCAACCATTAGAATCCCAAACCGGTTCATTTGAGTAATTCTGCCTTAGATTGAGTGGCCCATCTTGCAGTATTTCACATCGTACAGAAAACTATAATCAAATGTTCTCCAGTTCACATATTTATCTAGATCGCTCTCACAGAGAGATACCATCCTGATACACTGTGACCAGACGTCCAACATGCTGCACACTTACAAAAAGAGGATGATTCCAGTGTTGGCCATGGCGAAAGAGAGGCCGAGGATTCCACTTCCCATGATGGCATTACTGAGGTTAAACACAGACATCCCAAAAGAGGCATGACCTGGGTGCTGTGGCAGAAAGGGTACCAGAGAGAGAGAGAGAGAGAGAGAGAGAGAGAGAGAGAGAGAAATTTAATATGTCACGTTTAATTAAGACTGTGTTTATTTAGTAGGCATATGAGCATCTATAAGTGCTATAATTAAAAACATTTTTAGCCAAAGTGAATAGAGACTGGTTTTGGTAAATGCTACCATTACTATTACAAATATTAATGATCTTCTTACATATTCTTCATGATATTCCTCAAATTTCTTCTTCTTCTTCATCATTCCATTTGTGAGAAACTTCTGACTCTCAGCATCCTCTTCATCGAGATATTGACTGCAAAAAACGTAATTGATAGTCAGTTGTTATAGATGTTTAGACATAAGCTTAAAATCAATCTTATCTGTCTGTACAGCCTTTGTGGATTTGTTTGTTACAAACTCGAACATGGTGGTTTTGTTTCTAAGGCTTGTGGTAAACGCTCCTTATTTATCTGGTAAAGGCTTCTTTTGATACAATTTGGTGTTCCTTAGCTCACTAGTGTGCAGTGTGTTCTTTGTTTTTAAGAACATACTGTACTAAACGAGTTGATTTCGCTACACTTAATGTACAGTATGTTGCTGTTTTTTTGATGGGCTTGTTTTGATTTTTCTACATAATGATGGCTTGCTTCACTGAAAGTCACAGCTTTTTTAAGCTAATAGTCCACTGTATAGTAGTACATGAGTTTAGATATAGTGTTGCTGACCATATCAGAATGTTGGAGATGGAATCTGGTCTTAATGGAATCAAGAGCAGTGGAGCAACTTTGTGATTAATAGAAAGGAAAACGTGAAGAGGACTGGGGTGCAGCTGAATAAGGCAGGGTGATCTCAGGCTGCTGACCTGTTCATGGTGGACTTCTCGGGGTCGATGGGCCCGGTGTAGCGATCGTCCAAGCTGTCGTTGCTGTCGTCATCTGCCTCAGTGCTCACTTTCTTTAGCTCCATTCGCTCCATGACTTATAATCAGAGAGAAGATTGTAGAAAAAGAGATGTATTCTGTGAAGAAAAACAAGAGCATGAAGAAACTGGTCCGGAACAAGCCAGTGGAAAACGTCCTGTAATTATTATATTAATATAAACAAAGCTATGGCATGGGCAAAACTAAACAACATGGATAAGATGCACACATAAACAAAAAGTAGTTAAAATTGTATTATATGTCTTTGTTACTCCAGAAGGCATGATGTTGCTATGGTAATAATGGCAACAACAAAAAAGTTATACATAAAAATGGGCACAGCTGGTTCAGTGGTAAAGAATCCTCCTCTGCCATGTGGTAGGCCCATGCTTGGTTCATGACCACAGCACCATAAACCCAGCTACTGGGACTCCTAGTGCCAGTCCCAAGCCCAAGACAAGTCCTAGTGTCTAAAAAGCATCCATTGTTCCCACACTGTTTATGCTGGTAACACATTTCCATTATTTGTTCTTTTTGCACTTCTTCCTATGCTGGTTGCACCCTGCTACCATTGAATAATATAAAATGCTGCACACGGTCTGTTAATTTGGTTTTACAGCACTTTATATTGAAGTGCAAACCAAGTTTACATGCTCTGACAGGAGTCCAGGTAGCAGGTTTAAACAGGGAAAGGTCTCATCTTGTTTAACAACACGCAAGCTTTGGGTCAAGCACCTAACAGAAAGTAAGGAACTTTTTTTTTTTTTTCTGACCGGAGTGTTGGGATAATGATGGCAGTCTAAAGAGTACACACTGCTCCTCTGAGGCACCTAGCAAGAGAGTTATGCAACACTTCACGAGGCTGCAAATGAGTCTGCAGAGGAAAATTGGTCATAGTTCAATTTTTTCCCTCTTCCTCACACAATGCCCCTTTGATAGAATGTGACGCATAGGAGTCAGAATTGTTTCAGACCTGTGGATTTGGTTAATGGAAGGGTAAAACATTTCCAGAGGCACTGTGAGAGGTCTAGTGAGTCAAAGGCGGCGGAGGGAGAAAGTCCTGTGCAGTAAGATCACTGAATGATCACTGAATGAGGTGTGGTTTGTTTGCTCATGAATAAAGCCAGCCATAGCCACTAATACACTAACCATGTTGTTTTGGTGTTTGATCAGAACGACTTGTTCTGAGACAGAACAAAACGTCCATCCCAGTTTAACACGTTCTTTGACGTTTCTGATTTATTTATTTGCTTTTATATGTTTTGTGGTTTCACTTCATGCAGCAAAGCAAAGTGGTGCTCACCTGCTCACCTAGTAGAAGATTTTGCAGGGTGCAACAAATTTTAAAAGCTTATCAAGCTCATGATTACTGGTTAGTTTTTTTGTCATCTTGCAGACGAAAGATAAAAAAAAAGGCATTTTTCACTCTCTCTTTTTGCATTGATCCCTGACTACAGTAGATGATGTTCAATGTTTCGAGTTGTGCAAGAACGTAAAAAGTGAACAAGACAAAAATTCTGCAGGTATAGGAAATTGTTAACCACTATACATTTTTTTCATATTAGTCTCATATTCACACAATCGTCCATGGCATAGTTTATAATTTTTTTGTTTCTAGTCATCCCCCCCCAACTACACACACACACACACACACACACACACACACACACAGAGAGAGAGAGAGAGAGAGAGAGAGATACCTCATACAGTACACAGACATACTCAGCAGGTCTGCTCCTGTGAGGAATGCAAGCCAGCTGGGAGCTCTGTGAACTTGCTCCTCATAGTGCACTCACACTAGGACTCATTTCTAATCTTTTCATAGCTAATTCCAAATCACATAAACACAATAACCTCTTTGGACTGGATGCAGACGACGGCGCCCAAGTCCCGATATACTACTGCACAAACAGATCACTGACATGAAATCAACTTGAATCGGCTCAATTAAACCTGCATGTTAGCATGCATGGTTGATTTCAGTGTAAAGAAGCAGTTCAGTTGAATTTTTGTACTCACGGGCAGGGTATGGCTCTGAGCAGAAAGATGAAGTTTGAGCGTGCTGCTTTTACTCCAGCAGGTGAGTGGCAGCTATAAAGAGCAGAGGGCGGGCCCTTCTCAACCAATCACCATTACTTTTACCATGAGCTCTTGTCCCAATAAACGCACATTCCCACCCCACCTCCCAGAAACATGCGTCATCAGACACACAGAGCACACAGAACCCTAAAAGTGTAGACAAGATAACGCACATTGCATCAGCTGCTCTTTGCTCTGTCCTTCTGGTACACTAAGGATGGGTGAGTTTTTTTTTTTTTTTTGATATTCATGCACATTTTATTCATGATCAAACAAGTTTGCACAAACCTCCCACACACACACACACACATACTACATAGAGCCAGTAGTCTGGATGCATGGGGCAGTAGCCTACCACTCATTTTACACACTGTAAGGCAATTACACACCGAAACTACAAAGGCAGTTTAACTAAGCCTCATGTAAACGTAAAAAATGACAGAGAAATTTGTTTAAAGTTTGAATATCTCATCATTTCAACTGAAACCAATTTGGAGTAATCTCACTAATCTCAATTAATTAATCTCACAAGCCAGGCAAAACTTTAGGCAAATTTGAAAAAAACTAATCTTTGCACAAAAGATACAAAAATATCAATCTCTGTAGCAAAAGACGAGTTTCAATATATTATCCAGCACCTGAAACAACTTTTGAAAAGAAACCACAAAATATCATGCAATAATAAAGTCAATCTTACTGTGTTGGTCTAGATGCATTTCCTTATCTCAAGGAGAAACAGCCTTCCTTCGCTGATACTCATTCCTTATATGGAGTCAGCCATCTATAAAGTCCATGGCTCAACCCACCAGACCAATCACAAGCTTTGGCTCAACGGTCAAAACAAAGCAAAGTTTCCCCCCTTACACCCCTGGTGACATGTTAAACTCACACCAAGTTCAAATGCCATGGATGGCTGCAAAGTCAAGGCAGTCTATGTCCGAACTCTCACTCATCTAACACAGGAGATGCTGAACAGCCAAACAGACTCTTACCTGAAACCAGCGAGAACAGTCATCTCCTTATATGCACATATCCCATATGCAAATCAGCCTTGCTTATTGGTATTTATCATAAAGCATGAGAAATATTGCACCATGTTTCAGAAATGTTCGAAAGTAATAAAACGAACAAACAAGCAGTTTTTACAAGATGGGATGTTTGCAGATGGAAATGTTTGCACCTAACAATTAGTAAAAAGATGGAGAAAAATACAAATGCTGTTGCAGCTACAGTATTAGCCTCTTGTGTGAGAGACGGGTAGGTGATTTTACACACATTACAGTTGCAAAGTAAAGCGTCATACATGTATCTCAGTTAAAAAGACTTGAAAAAGAAAAAGATGACAGATGACAAAAATGCTGCGATGCTGGAATGAGTGTACTTTCATTACTGCTGCCTTTGTATACAGTGAGAATAGAAAATTGTGGATCACAATAAGCTATGGAAGTATCTCCAAAATCTGAGAGAGAACATAATCATACAGGTGAAGCAACAAAACACACTTCAAATTCACAGCTTGTAAATTTGCAAGAATATAATAATAATAATAATAATAATAAATAAAAATGTCCCTAAAAACATAAAGACAGTGAAATCTACATGGCTGAAAATGTTCGTGTTCGTATCTAAAGGGCAGTTTACACAGTGATAGTGTGTTATTTCAGTCTCCACGAGATGACGAGTACATCATACGGGCCAGGTGGCTTATGCAAGATCGAGAGAGTTACCTGCAAGACTACAAGTATACTGATAACGCTGTATAAATAAAGTTACACCACACAAAAGTATATAATATTCTTATATGAATTACAGGCCAAGTAGAAGATAAATGACAAGAAACAAAATACATTTGACTAAATGTCATACATCATATTTTCCATTCTGAGATTTTCATAATGTCATCATGTCTATACCCACTCATTGCTATTTTTTAAATAATATTATTTAAAATGATTATTTTTATGTAGAAAAACATTTTATGTCTGGATATATTGGAAACACTGGAAATCCTACTTCTTATTGAGTAACAATTTCCTAAACATTTAAATAATATAACCACAACATTTCTTAATATTATGAATTGCAAATAAATTATATATTATAAATGACTATGAAAAGCCAAATAGGAAATTATACTAATTTCAAGTTGTAAATTCTTTCATACATTTTTTTCAAATATATTTTCAAAAAGGGGCTACATGATTTGTTCAGAAAATTACAGGCATTGTTATTTTACTATTAAAATGTACCATTTTGTATTCAAACACATTTATCTAGGCTAATAGCATATAATGATCTCATATAATGAGAGGATTTTTGCCAATATCAATTACTACCTCAAATGTATTTAAACAAATAAACAAATACCTAAATTATTGACAAACTCTACAAACATTCTTGACTATGTGTATATTGCCTGTAAACTGCAGCCTTTTGTGATTAAAAAACTGCACAGGTCCATATTGTGATTTCGATTTTATACAAGTATCCTTTATGACAATCCTGTCAAATTTTTAAAACATTGCTTGAACAGGACATATTTCAGCTCATACTTGGGCTGCTTTGATGAAACAAACTGAGGCACTTGGATGCACTTAGATGTGATAGAATTACAATTTTTAAAGTCGAGAAATGATAGTTGTAAAATATAGCTCAAAATAGGTCAAATAGAATCCGTTAACTGTTTTCTGTTACAAAATGACTCAATGTTTGATGGCAATTTGATTTGTTGAGTCAAGCAATGAGTGATAGTAATTGGTTCTTTTTCCTGTAACCATGACTGCAGACACTCTATCGGGAACATGTTGAACTTGTTTATTTGCACATCTTTAGGATCGGTGATACAGTTTAACTAACACGTCCATAGAACATGCAAATTTTTTTTAGGGTTCTTGTTTTCATTTTAAGAAGAGTAATGCTATACTGAGAAAAATAACAAAAATAATAAAATAAACACATGCAAACAAATCAAAAACTGTTTACAGAATATACCATTTCATTATTATTTTCAATACCGTATAGCTATGACTGTACAGTCCCACGGTTACTGACCCCTAAAAGATCCCTGACTTCCTAGAAGAATTTCATTATCACCATTTGGATTTAAATGAGCCTTTTATTGATTCATTATTGCAGTGATTATTATGTTTCAGCTGACTAATACTTTTAACCCTCACTGATGCAGTGAGTAGCTTGTCATTTTTTAAACAACCATGTCGGAAGACACATCGCACAGTCATGGAAAAGATGTTACTGTGTTTCAGAAAGGTGCATGCATCACACATAGTGGCCACTGTACAAGTCTCTGGAGGCAGTGTTAAGATCTGGGCTTGCTTCAGTCAGGTCTAGGCTCAGCAACGTTATGTGGAAATAAAATGAAGTCAGCTGATGACCTGAATGTACTGAATGACCAGGTTATCACATCTATTGTGTTTTTCTTCGCTAATGGCACGGGAATATTCCAGGGCTCAAATTGTGAAAGAGTGGCTCTGGAAGCATGAGGAATTACTTTTACACATGAATTGGATGCCATATTGTGCACCATAATCAAACCTAAAGGTGGAAAAAAATAATCTAAAGTTTGCAAAATTTAGCCAGCATGGTATGTTGAACATCAATGGGCATATTTATGCAGTAACGCAGTTAAGGATGCATGCTAGTAACCCATGTTGTTGCTGTTAATTACCTAGTGTGATGGCAGGAATTAAGATTCATATTGCAGTCAATTGCAGGCAATCATGTCGCTATTTCATTCCAACATGTGTATTTTTTTTTTTTTACAATTTCCCATAAAGTACAAGCCACATGTAGTGGTTATAAGGCAAAACATTTTTAGACAACACAAGAAAAGACCTTAAGGAGAACTAGACTTGGAACTTTCTCATGTATAACTGTATAGTATATAGTCGAATACTGCTAATTGTGTTAAAGTAGCTTGGATGTGGCTACTTACTGTTAGTTTAGTTAGCTAGTCCCTCAAAAGAGTAATTAAGCTGTTACTTACTTACTTACTTGTAAGGTAAGGCAATTATGCAAATGCTTGATTAGTGGTTTTCAGCAGATGGTTTCCCTCTGGCTTGCTAAAACTCAGGTATTTCCAGTCATTGTAGCAGGCTCAAAGAATTGCAACTGAGGTAACAGACAAGCTCTAATGCTGAATACAGATTTTTTAAACCTCTGTTGAGTTATTTAGCTTACTTTGGAAGATGGTATGTTGCAATCTATACACGCAGTGCAAAGCTTCAATATGTCAAAAAGTGTATCCAAACTGCTTCAAGCATAATGAATGGGTGTGTTAAAAAAATGTGGATAGGCGTTGTAGAAATGCCTCACCTTCAGTGTTTACACTGCAAAGATTTCTTCTGTGTCACTTTCTTTTGTTAGACAAACTTATTACAGCATAAACGAGCATGTTAAATGTGACACAATCCACGCTGAATGATGGTATACTGCTTTGTCTCATTAAGATTAAAGAAATGTTACTAATGTCTATACTGTATTAACTTTAGGAGGTATGGATGTTTTTCTACATACATATACAAGGGGTGTTTAAGTCAAACCAGGACTTTTGATTGTGAAAATTAACAGAATACAGGAGTGTAAAATCTAACTTTATTCCTTTATATAATACCCTCCTACACTAAAGCACTTATCCCAATGTTTCACTAGTGCTTAGATACCATCAAGGTAGAAAGTTCTCTCAGTACACCAGGGTCATGATCAGACTGCCTGCCATGTCTGAAATGCTGGCCTCCCAGGAACTCCTTTAATGGCCCAAACATATGGAACATATGGTACAGTGAGATCATAAATGTCTGAGGGATATGGCAAGTGGTGCAAGTGGTTTTCATTAATGATTGTGTATACAGTTCCCACACACATATGTGTTTCTTCTGCAAGCTGGTTACAAAATCTGTTGATTTTCGAAGATCATGTGTTCGACTATCTGAATGTTTGTGGGAACAGAGAACAGTGAGCTCTAAAGCAACACGGCCAGGACCATCATTCACACATGTACGGGCTTCATTAAAAAGATTTTCACCATTTAAATGCGTTCAAAGAGTCTCATCAATGCACTGTACTTGAAGTATTCTAAAATGCCAATTGTTTTTATGCCTTAATTCACAAGAAATTTCATCACAAGTCCTAGTTTGATTTAAATGCCCTTTGTACATTAATTTAACTTGCAATCTACAAACATGCACATGACCGTATAGTAAATAAAATGTTAGGAACAAAACAATCAGTAAATACTTGTTTACATTTATGGTAAATTCCTCCTAAAAAGCATTTAGCACATTTCTGTCCATTTGTTAACTTGGTAGGAGTGGCCATGTTCAATATACATTATATCCAAGGAGCCATTTACTTAAAACGTAGAACTGTAGAATTGAGAATGTTGTCATGATGCACATAAAACCGTTTGTTTACTAGATTGCCATGGTTTTACAGCATATTACCATTAGCCACTATTTGGTTTAGGCACTTTGCAGCAGGTAGCATTGCTGCCTCATAGAGCTAGAGCTCCCAGTATAACCCTTGGATCAAGTTCCCTTCTCCGTTAAGTTCTGCATGTTCTCCCTGTATCAGTGTGGGTTTCCTCCAGGAACTTTGGTTTCCTGCAGTCTACTGAAAACAAGCCAACAGATGGCGTGGCTACTCTAAACTTCCCCTCAGTATAAATGAGTGTATAAGTATGTATGGTGCCCTGTGATGGACTGGTGTCCCATCCAGCATATAGTCCTTCCGCCCAGTGCTGACAAGAAGGCTCAGATGTGACCCTGACCAGGATAAAATTATCCCTCTTTTTAGGTTGTCAAATATTGTCAACAATATTTTGGTGAAAATAGTTTCTAATGTTTAAAAAGTTTGATCTTTTAACTCACACAATGGCCTTTTATAAAAACACTGACTATCCACCACTATACCCTGTTGTTGTAGTCCATCCACCTAGACGTTTAATGCTTTTCTGTTCATCACACTTGTAAATAGTCGTTATTTGTGTTACTGTAGCCAAATTATTTAATTTGAACCAATCTGGCCATTCTCATCTGATCTGTTTCATCAACCAAGTGTTTCTACCTACAAAACTGCTAACTGAATGTTTTTTGTTTTTTTGCCCCAACCATTCTGTGTAAACTCTAAATACTGTTGTGTGTGAAATTCCTAGGAGATCAGTAGCCTCTGAAACACTCAAACCAGTCTGATCTGGCACCAACAACCATGTCGTCACAACCAGTGAGATCACATCTTGTAAACATTACCTGAGGCTCTTGACCTGTTTCTACATACACTGTGTATACACTGTTCAGCTTCCACATGATTGGTTGACTGGATGATTGCATATATTATTAATATATTGTAGCAGGTAACTGTAAATAATAAACAGCAAGTCGTTCTAATGCCTTGTTCGATGTGTTAAAGATAGTCTGCAACCTTGCTGTCATCATTTAGGATTAGGTTAGGATGTTAGAAGTGAAAAGCTAAAGGGGATTTATGGTCTTCTCTAGTAATGTAAAAAGCTGAGATTTGAGTTAGCCATTGTAGACAATTACTTATGTACATGGGTAAATTAATGAATCACTGATGAAAAAAGGTGCCATGTGTTCAGGTCAATCCGTACCAAGGGGCCTCGGTGTAAAGTCCACATATTGATTTAAACTTTGATTCTTATTTGTGACTTTGTTTTCAGTGGCTGATTACAAAAAGAACCGTTGACATACTTCTTAACACTAAGAATTAATATTAAGGAAATGTAAGAGGAAATATATTAGATCAGATATACTGTAATTAGGTCATATAATAGGGTGATAACCCAAAACCAACAAATCCTAAAGATTTCAATAATAAATAGGTTCAGTACTTGATTTCTACCACATAAAGTATGCAAGACTACTGTAAAACAAAAACACAATGTGAGATGTAAGGCATTACAGAGTATGATAGTCAAAACTAGATAATCTTAAATTTAAGATACAACCTTTACACAATTTCTTTTGCTTTGTGATTTTCCCCCCAAATATTTATACTACATCTCCAGGATTGAAAAGGGTTCTAGGGGTGAGCCGATACGAACATCAAAATATTACTTACAAAGCTTATTATTAGAGATGGCACTAGTACCATATTTTTTTCCTTTACAGATACTAATTCCGGTACACATCAGATCTTTAATAACTAGCAGGGTTACATTTTTTTATTTGCTTATTTTTTTTATTGGAACACATTACACATGGACTAATGTACTGTATAAGGTATAGCCAAAGTCTAATAAAAAGCAACTCTAAAAACATCAGTTAAGGTACTTGTAATTTAAGGTACATCAGTTAATTCACTTAATCTACCTGTATACATTTCAAGATCATTTGTTGCAAGATTCATCATTTAATATGCTTTCTCCGATATCCAATGTACCATTTTTTTACTGATGTTGGTTTATTTCTACTACTTCATCATATTCTTCTTGTTATTATTCTGAACAATGTTAGTGTTACAAAATGGTGAAGTTTCTCAAAGATGACACCACTGCAGTATTGTAAATCAGATTCACATATTCATCTTTAAAAATCTTTAGAATTTTTAGCAAATAAATTAAAAAGCACAATATTAGCTCGCTCCAACTGATTTTGGCCAATTTTAATGTGTTATCAAACAAAACAAAATTTAACTCAATTACCTCACAGTGAGACAACTGAGATTTCATAATCCTACATGCGCATTGTTACAAAGGAGAGATGCATCTGTAACATGTACAAGGGGCGTTCAAGTCAAACCGGGACTTGTGAATAAATTTCTCATGAATGAATAGTGATGAGGCTCTTAGCTGCAGTAAAACATTTAAATGGTGCATATGTTTTATATACATAACTCCCACTGCAGTTATTTCCATGAACATTCAGCGAATGGAACACTTTCAAGAAAAAACAGCCTAGTTATTCAACAAAGGTATCCTGTTTTTGCAGGACAATGCACAACTTCCTACTGCTCACTGCATCACTTGCACATTATGGGAACTTGGCTGGGAATTATTGCTACATGCACTGTACAGTCCTGAGCTCGCTCCAACTGATTTTGGCCATTAAAGGAGTTCCTGGTAGGCTAGCATTCCAGACAGGAGGCAGGCAATCCAATCATGGCTCCGGCATCAGAAAACTTTCTACCTGGTATCCAAGTGCTAGTGAAATGCTGGGATCAGTCTATTAGTATAGCAGGGGGTTATACAGAAAAGTAAAGGTAGTATAACTCTGTTCTGTTATTCTACACAATGAAAAATCCTGGTTTGACTTAAATGCCCCTTGTACATCACTAACACAATGTCACTCCTTTGTTACAGTATGTGTTACTGAAATATGTCTCTTAAAGAACGATAAAAAGCAGGCACCCTACTCTTTATACAACGAATCTACTAGTTAATAATTTGAGACTATGTTTTGAAGAACACTTTTGTTCAATAAGGGCTAAAGTTTCTCCAAACAAACCCTTAAATTAATACTACTAATGTGATCCTTAAAAAATCATCAATAATCATTTTCTTTGAACATTTAAAGTTTTACCCAACTTGTTATACGATGAAACACTACAACCTACAATTATCATACTATAAACCTTTCATTCTTTTTCATTCCTCCTGATGTGGTCAGATGTTTATATACATGTTATATAAACCAGAATTCTGCCAGAAGCTTGATGATGGTTACTGAAATCATCTGCTAAAGGTACAACTTGCTGAAGGACACATAACCAAATATTAGGTGTGCTGTATGTATATTTTTGACCCTTTGATTTCAGAAAATCCAAAATGAATTAAAACGTTTGTACAACACACCTTTCCTAGAATAATTTGGTGCAATTATTCTGCCTAGAAATAGACCAGTTCACCTGTACTCTAGTGAATACACCTGTAAGTGCTTCTTCCACAAATTTTTACTACAAGATTAAAAGGAGACACTTGTGCAAGATGAATTTTCTATACTGTAAGATTGCAATTTTCCACTACTAGAACTAGGCACAAATATGTCCCACTTTAACAATGCCCCATGGTGTGTTATTTACTCAAAATGTCCTACACAGATCCCTGACCTAAACCAAACTGAACACCATTGGGATGAACTGGAACAATGATTGCAACTCAGATCTTCTACCCCAATGTAAACGAACACCTGCACCAATACATATTAATTAGAAAATCTAAACTGAAGACTAAGACTAAAATGAATCTTTATCTGATCTACATTTTCGATTTCTCATCTGTGATTCACCCTAAGACTAACGAACGGGAAGTGCATTTGGCTTAAAAGAAGTACAACTTAGTGTAAACAGGGCGTGAGATACTTAACCTTTTTAAAAAAATAAATTTCCCCCTAAATTTTTATTTCTTTCTATTAATAAATTAGGCAGAGAGTTCTGCTGTACAGAAAGACAGACAGGAATACATGTACATGGGATTCAACCTTAAAATAATATTATCACTGATTATATTTAAGGTGATCAGTTTAGTTTTAGCTTTAACCTTTAAACTATTTCTACAAACTCTTTTAACCTTCGACATAGTAATAAATAAAAGGGAATAAATGTGGAATGGGATGTTTAATAAGCACACAAGTTGTGTTATGTTTACCAAAGTCTTGTCTTAATCGTGTACTTTGATTAGATAATATAAAAAGGTGTAAAAAAAAAAAAAACCTAAAAGCGCGTGTGACATAGTGGGCGGGGCTTACTCAATGTTCTCCAATGTTCTAGATTAGGAGTTACCTCCCACGCCGTGTGTGTGTGATTTTTTTATTTTAAATCTTTATTGTAAATCATATCAAGCCCATGGATATTGCCCTTGGTAATTAGTAAATGGTTAAATATTTCAGTGGCTAGGCCACTTGGATAATTTTAAATCAGTAACTTGAAACATAGTCTAAATAAAGGAGCAAATATGATACTAAAGTATCGAGAGTAAACCAAGCTGTGGGCTATAAAAGAGGCTCGATTTTATTTATAGGGATATCATTTGTACATTACACAGTACTTTAATATATACAAGAACATGATATGCAAAAATAGCCATTTTTACTTCAACAATAAGAAGTGTGTCTAACAATAAGTGCCTACACACTGCTGCATTCGCGGTCTTTTATCTCCAAGAGATCCACCTCCACCCCCCGACCCCATGCACGTAAAACATTTTTTTTTCCCAAGAAATAAGAAATACACTGCAACCTTTAAAACCTCGGTTCAGTCCTCCTAATGCATGCAATATTAATAAGCACATACTGTACCTCAGGAGTCATTTAAACAATGCAGCATATATCCTCAGGGTACATAGCGGACATAGGCTACATAACATGCAACCTGGTCTATCTACCTGCCTGCATTGCTGCCAAAGCAGATTTTTACGCTTTGCTACTTCTTCCATACAAATAATTTCCTTTAATCTACCTGTCGGAATTAATGATGCGCGTGAGGTGTTCTTTATATCCGTCTCATACGCTGAAACGAGTACTACAGAGTACAGGGTTTTACAGAGCACGCGCCCATGCAGCCAAGATACAATACAGTGAAGCGAAGATGCGCCAATTAAACAATGTATATACATAAAAAAAGCACCAAGCTTATAGCTCTTACATGCAATGCGATGATGCATAGACCTGTAACTCTGCCGAAATGTATTTGTTGACATAGAGCGTCCTTGTAGTCGCATGGATAGTCACACACCCCTGGTTACTTCTGTAGATCAGAATTTCCGTCCACCCATGCATTCCGCCAGTTAAGCTCATAATGGCTTTCTTAAGATTTCATTAATTTTGTTTGTTTAATTATTTTTCAAATCAATCCCCTGAGCCAATCTGCATAACATCACCCACAGACCACAGGTTATATTGCGTATTCACTAAATATTATATATGATCAACTAAACTTTTTTTTTTTTTTTTTTACTGTAGAAGCATTACTAGGAACAACTGGAGACATCTAAATAAATAGAACTCACCTGATTTGGTCAGGAAAAAAAAAGAAAAAAAACACACACTTCAGATCTGTTAGGTGAGGCGGGCGACTGATCTTCAGCTCTTCTAGCCCTTACCCATTTAAACCGGGATAAGAGCATGGAAATTTCCACCATGTGATGATGCCAGAGCCCTCCTGCCGCATCAAATTACAGCGACACACTCCGTTGGTGGTGGTCGCCTGTACCCCAGGCTGTCAGTGAAGACAGAACAGAACAGGACATCATAGCTTTGCACAGGACTTTCCCTCAGCTTTTGTTCTCTTGATTCCCGCCAGTCATTTAAAATGTCCTCCCAAGTTACTTACATACGAAATGATAATACAATAGTGACAATTCGTTTACTTAAAAGAAAAGCGCTCCTTCCTCATAGGAACAGTAAACTACAGTACGTTAATTTCACAGTAATGCCGGAAGTCATTAAATGCAATTCACATGAATTTTAACTTTTATAGTAATACCCTATTTTTGGAGTTGCAGGACATACGTAATAATCTCCATAAATTGTATTATCTCCCACAGTACTTTTGTGAAGCCTTTTAAACAATCCATCAACCAAATCTTCAGCCAACGCCCCTCAATAACTGACCATAAAAGGCAAGAAGCTGATCAAGCAAATATATGCATGAAAAAAAGAAGTATATGTTTTATTTGAATACAGTACACACTGATCAGCCATACCATTAAATACAACTACTTAAAGCCTGATTTATGCGACGCGAGTGACCTACGGGCGGCACAGTGGCATAGTGGTTAGCACTGTCGCCTTGCACCTCCAGGGTCGCAGTTTGATTCCCGTATTGGTGTCTGTGTGCATGGAGTTTCCATGTTCCCCTAAAGCTTTCTCTGGATACTCCGGTTTTCTCTCACAGTCCAAAGATTAGGCAAAACGATGTTCCCAAATTGTCAGTAGTGTGTGAATGCGCATTTGAATGCTGTCTGGAGGTCCTACTACGGTTGTAAAAATGGGAATAAATACAATGGTCACTACTGGCCTTAAATGGTCATCATTGTCCTCCATGGTCCCTAGGTTGGACTACAGAGGTTCCTAGCTGGATGGATGGAAGTGGCCTACAGCATTGTGAGCATTTATACTTTCACTCTAAATTACAATGTAGAAAATTACACTGCAAAACCGCTAGTTGGCAATGGGGTTTCTATACTACTGTACTCAGTTTTTTCACCACTGTCTGTAGGGTTTTTAGGGGTACAGTACCTGTAACAACTGCAAATGAAACTAATTTGTTTCTAGCCATTAGATGTTAAGCAACTGTTATTTTTACCGAAATTACTGCAGTGCAGAAAATGTGAGAAGACATCAATGGAGATACTCAGGCCTTCAACTCAAAAAAAAAAAAATGGAAGCATTGAAGAAGCTGGAAATGCGTTTCTACCAGTTGGACCAAGTACCATTGTTGTGGTCTGCATCGTTATGACATGTAGTTACATTTCTTGGGAGGTGCACGTCAGTCTATGCCCTAGGCTACTCTGTAGGGTATGTGGCTACGCATAGACTTGACATAGAAGCATAAATCAGACTTACTACCCAACAAGGCCAGGACTCCACAAGGTCTTTGAAAGTTTACTGCTGTATCTATCTCAAAGACGTTAGCAGCAGATCCTTACAAGTCCTGTAAGTTGTGAGGTGAGGTCTCCATGGATCAGAATTGTCCTACAGAAGCTTGATCTGATTGAGATCTGAGGAATGTGGAGGGAAGGTCATCACCATGAACATTTTACCAAATAGAACTCACCTGATTTGGTAATGGTTCAGTAATGGTTCTCAAACCATTACTGAACATTTGGCAGTCTGGCAGAGAGCCTTATCGTCTTGAAAGTGGCCTCCCATTAGAGGCCGCTCATATCATGTCTAAAATTGCATGGAAAATACCAGCCGCACCACTTTCTTTGTGCTCAAGTGATCAAGAGCTTGCTCTCCCATGATGTCTGCCATTCCTAAGCAACCATGAGTTGCCCACTGTATGATGAGGAAGTTGCAGTAGGCTATATGAATGGATTTTCAGCAACAAAAATCCCTTACAATAGTATATATATTTGTAGACAAGAAGGGAAAAAAGCATATTGTCAAAATCATTCTGCTGGTGACTTTTTATCTTTAGAGAAGAACAGCTGATATTGCATTTTTTTGATATGGAGTGCACAAACAGCTCTTACAAAAATTGTGCCCTGGATCATAATGTCAAACTATTGTACAGTAACTTAGACAGGCATAGTAATGGAAGTAAAATATGCAAGAAGTCAATCAGCAAACAATAATACAAGATGAACAGACAGGTCAAGAACAGATGGGTAAAAAAATATAAATCAACTTGATAATATCAGCAATAAACAATGGACATAACTTCATGGTGTGTGTGTGTGTGTGTGTGTGTGTGTGTGTGTAAACAGTAATTTTAAAGTGTGCGAAGGTGATTACAGTATGTGCTGGTATGTGTGGGCAGAGGTCAGACGACCGTAAACGTGACAAAGATTGTGGGGGTTGAGAATTGTAGACGTCAGCAGCCTTTTTTTGGAGTAGAGTCTTCTATAACATAGAATTGGGTGTTTCTCTGATTATAAGCATATATACTGATCAGCCATGAAATTACAACATAATTACAACCTGCTTAACATTGTGTAGGTACCCCTTGATGTGGTAAATCAGCAGAGACCAGTCAAGGCATGGACTCCACAAGACCTCTGAAGATATGCTGTGTTATATGTCTTTAAGGAACACCACTGCCATGAAGGGGTATATTTGGTCAGCAACAATGTTTAGGTAGGCGGTACATGTCAAAATAACATCCACATGAATGGCAGGATCCAAGGTTTCCCAGAAAAACATTATCCAGGGCATCACACTGCCTCCTCCGGCATACCTTTTTCCAATACTGCACCTTGGTGACATCACTTTCCAGGAAAGAGACCTAGTGTAACCTAGATGTCCATGTGATGTAAAAGAAAACATAATTCATCAAACCTGTCCACTTCTTTCCACCAAAATCCCTATGATGTTGTGTGCCCAATTTTTGTAAAAGTAGCACAGAACAAAAGTAACTTTGTTCTCTCTCTCTTAACCAGGAACATATATTATCTTCATGCTGGGCTTCTGAGTCTGGTCTTCTCCTTGTATTTTGTATAGCTGGAAAAAGAAATGTGGTGGGTGGGTTTACTGTTGGGGAATGTTATAAATCTCTCACAAATATAAAAAAAATTAACTGAACTGTAAAGCACATATTATAAAGTAACATACAGTACATGGCACATTTTGTGACACTGAACATTATATATCTGATTACCATATTTTGTAGGATTTCGTTAAACATACACAAACATCCCTATTTTTTTCATTGAATAATCATCTTACATTTGTCACATTTGACAAGATAAATGGATCATCACACTAACCAACTCTTGTTACAGCAGGTTGCAAAATTTTTGACCCTACTTTACTTGCAAAAATGCAGTGCTTTCAATGAATGTTACAAGCTTTTTTGCAATTTTTAACTGGAGCATTTGCGTAGGTTTCTTAAGCTAGCCTTGGACTGACTAGTTACTCGTACTGTAGCGTTTTGCCACTGTTGTCCATTTACAGTGGCACTGCAAATCACCACAGGATAAAAGTGGGCAGTTAAAAAATCTTTCAACTGCCCACTTTTATCCTGTGGTGAAATACACTCATTGAGCACTTCCTTAGTAACACTATGCTAATACTGGTTATTTGCTTTGCTCTCGAAACAGCCTCATGGCATGGATTCCAAAAGATGTAGCAAACATTCTGGTCTATGTTGCAGTTCGTGCAGTTCCTCCTGATATTTCTGGTATATGTTCATGCTTTGAAAGTATCATTCTCCCACATCCCCAAAGTGTTCTGTTGGGTTCAGATCCAGGTCTTGGGAAGCCCACTAAACACTGAACTCCTTGTCATGTTCATGAAATCAGTTTGAGACAACATTGGCTTTGTGACACGGAAAGGATTATTATACTGGAAGTAACAATCTGAAGATGGATTAACTGTGCCGATGGGGTCAGCAACAATTTTCAATTAGGCCTTAGTAAGGCATTAACGTAATGATTAGTAAAGTTTGCCAAGAAAATATTTTCCACACCATTGCTGGGCAGGTTTGGCCTCAGAAATCATACTGTTAGTGCCAGATTCAGATTCTAGCATCTGTGTGCCCTCAGAGTAATCAGACCAGGTTTTGTCTTCAGCTGTCAAGTTTGGGTCAGCCTGCGCATTCTCAATGACCAGCTCTCAATCCAGGTGAACACCAGTGTGGATTTTGGATTGGCACACACCTTACCAGCATCATCAAATTATAACCAGGGGACATTAAAAAAAAAAAAAAAAAAGGTGTTCATCCTCAACTACAGTTCCAGACATAAGGAACTTGTGGTGGTTAAAATATATTTTATATATTTTACACCCGCCTCTCTTTTTTTATTTTTTATTTTTTAAGAATACTCTCACTTGCAGAGTGGCATAGTCTGAATACACACTAGGACTTTGTGTGGCTGTCAGTCGAGTGTTATTTTGACTAATTAAATTTTTACAAACAAAACTAATGTGCCCACTATAAGTACTGCAGAGTGTACTCCCTGTACTTTTCCATCGTGCACTGTAGCCAGCACACAGGCGTCATTCCAAACAGATCACCTACTGAAACAGTTTACTGCGTTTCCCTTTGCCAGCTTTCTATTCTGTTTTCACACTGTTGACAATGTTTTACACTGTTGAAAAAACTGGGACTGTTTGACATTAATTCAACTCTGGTCTGCAGCTTGTATCTAGAACTTTTACACCTGCACTACCACCCCCAACTCTCTCTCTCTCTCTCTCTCTCTCTCTCTCTATCTATCTATCTAGTTGCTCAAAAAATAAATTAGCTAAGCGATAGATACTATGGGTAAAAGCTACAGGTGGGTTTAGGATTTCAGAGCTTTACTGAATTTAAATTAAATCCCAAAGAATTACTCAATGGGAAACACACAAACATGTTAGCACTATTTTTGACATTGCCAGTGCTTGAATCTGAAAAAAGAGGACCAGCATAAATGAACTCCAGAGTGAATGAAGTAAACCTTGGGGGGCATATGTAGCATCTGTGTTTATCTGTTTGAAACAGAGCCCACTTAACTTTCCCCTACTTCCCGACACTGCTCTAAATATGCACTCAACCTCATGACCCTGACATCTTTCACACAGAAGACTGGAACGGAATGGTGGCTTCAAGCAGACCATAGTAGGAGATCCCTGGAGCCTCACTGTGTGCAATACACAATAAAAGCGTGTACACAGGTGCCGTCACACTCCAGGATTTACGATAGTGATGCTGTTTTTGAAAACATATTTTTCAAAAAGTTGTTTTCTGCACATGCAGCTGCAATGCGAAAGGGTGATTACAGCACATACACTACCATTCAAAAGTTTTAGAACACTTTCTAACTTCATGATGGTTCCTGATTTTTATTTCTTTCTACATTGTAAAGGAATGCTGAAGGCATCCAAAAAATGCATTAATCTCC
>JAQMYJ010000012.1:26981699-26997828 GCA_030014305.1 Clarias laeviceps | reverse complement strand
AAATATTTACACATTAAGTTTACTGAAAGTAAAAACAGTTGAAAGTCAGAGGACGTTTCTTTTTTTGCTGAGTGTATGTCTGTGTTGCATACTGTATGTAAAAGCTGTGTGTTGTTTGGGGCTGTCTAAATGACAGAAATTTGTGTGAAGGTCATTTTACTAGACCTGGATCTGTAAGTCATTTGATTTGGTTATGATAAGCTGGCAGTGAAGTGGGTATGAAGCTTAGTGATTTACTGTACTTTATCACAAAAAAGATTAGATGACTTCAACCACTATGTGCGAAGTCACTAAATGTAACAGGTCATGGAAGCTACGTCTGATTTTTTTTGTGAGAAAATTTGCTGATTTGTAGGTGGTCAATCTTCCACCATCAGTGTTTGTGAAATGTCTGTGTTTCTATTTATATAAAAAGAGAGCACTGTTGGAGCAGAAGCAGCGACGGAAGCGCCAGGAGCCTTTGATGGTGCAGCCAAACCCAGAAGCTCGGCCACGCCGCTCTCGGCCACGCCGCAGTGAGGAACAGGCTCTACTGGTCGATTCCCGCCTCAGCATTACCAATGATATCTTTGATGGTGAGGAGAGGCAAAGTCTGGAATAGCATGATGCAGATGCATGATATATACACCTAAGAAAAATTTATAAAACCACATGGCATATGTTAGTGCACCCCCTCCCCCCCAATATAGTGTACACAGGACAGGCTTTGGCATCCACTTTTCCTCTAATTTTATCAAAGCACAAGCAGTTAATAAAGCTATTGTTTTCAGCAGGTATTGATGGACCTGCTGCTTTTTTGGGTTCAGAGGCTTCTGATCTGGCTACAAAGATCCAAGTGCAATCAGTCAGCCCACCACAGGAGCCCTCTCCCCCTCCAACTGAAGAGCCTGAGAGAGATGGAGACACTGAAACATTGCTGGAACCCAAAACGGACATACACACACTGCTGCAAAGACGGGGTGAGAACTGAAATACACACAGTACACAAATGTGGCCAAAACAAATATACAGAGGCTGTTTCTGAATATGAACCATGTACTGTCTTTACTCCAGTGTTTAGTTAAGAGATTACTGAGGATATCTGTCATTTAACAATTTTTTTACACTATTTGTAAGCCTAACAGCAAGTTATTTGAGCTGAACTCTTTGTAAGCCTAACAGCAAGAGCTGAACTTTGAGCTGAACTATTTGTAAGCTTAACAGCAAGTTATTTGAGCTGAACTCTTTAACATGCTCTCAAACTCTTCCCTCAAAATGAATTAACAAAAAAACTCTTTCCTCTATCTCTTGACTTCATTTACATTAGGTTTAGGAAGCTATTTGGCTAAACTAGTCAAAGGCTTCCTACTATATAGACAATAACACATTAAATATTTGATACTGAAAATGACATCAAACAAAAACAACACCTTCAGAGTAGATCTGAGTTTCCTGTAGCCAAAATCTATTCACAAGAGATTAAAGATTTACATGTACTACAGTGTTTACAGCATTTGGCAGACGCCCTTATCCAGAGCGACTTTTTATCTCATTATACATCCGGGTAGTTGAGGGTTAAGGGCCTTACTAAAGGGTCTGCATTCCAGTGTCTTAACCACTGAGATGCACCAGCTTCCTTGACCTGGCTTGTCTTGTACTGAAAGTGTGTAATAATTAGGGTTGGTAAGAATTTAGCATTCCAAATGCTTGCACTGATTGTATGCGCAAAATAATATAATTAAATGGCAGTCATTATTATTATTATTATTATTGAAACAATTAATACTGTAAACCAGTTATGCACATATTCAAGACTCTCTTATCTTAACTTATTTATATTATCCTCAGGACTCTCAGACAGCATGAACTATGATGAAGTCAGTGATGATGATAATGATGATGAAGACAGAGCCGGTTCTCTTTCCCCCAATACAGAATCTACACGTCCTGCCTCTGCATCTAGCACCAAATCCAGCACAGTAAGACACATGCATACACTCACCAGTGGCATTGATAGGTCTGATCATACGGGGGACTTACAGAGAGCTACAGAGCAGAACTTTACTTGTACTCAGCACCCAAGAGAGGGAAGGAGGGTAATTAAGCATCGCATGCAACTGGAAGATATAAGCTGGCAAAAGAAAAACGACAGATTCAGAGGTTAGCCAAGTATAAGCAGGGCTAATGCAATCTCTCTCTCTCTTTCTCTCTACCCTGCTTTCTCTCTCACATGTGTTTATGTGCGAGATGATACATTCATTCAAATTTATCCCATTTATAACAATTCTCATTGTGCATGAAACAGGTGATGTCATTTTGTATTTTCTTTTTATTAGAAAGGTAGATATGACTTCCCCAACCTCTCTCATTGTCTGTACCGCTTTATCCTGTATGCAAGGTGGGGCCTGGAGCCTGTCCTAGTATACTTAAGGCACGAGGCGGGGTACACCCTGGATGGGGTGCCAATCTATCATTGGTCACACACGCGCGCACACACACACACACACACACACACACACACACGCACGCTCATTCCAATTTGGGAAGCCTGTTAGTCTAATCTGCATGTCTTTAGTCTATGGGAGGAAATCGGAGCAAGCACAGGGAGAATGTGCAAACTTCATGCACACTGACCCGAGGCGGGAATCAAACCTGAACCCCTGAGGTGCAAGAAATGTCCCTGAAAGCTTTCTGTTGTTCTACTGAAGTGTTTTGACTCAGTATATCTGTTTCCATTAGGAGTGTGTGACCGTAGCCTCATCCACGGCAGAAGGTCCTTCAATTGAGGTGGACAATCTGGAGAAATTTGTGCTGCGACCGGCCCCACGTGGCGTTACAGTAAAGTGCCGTATCACACGTGATAAGAAGGGAATGGACCGTGGCCTATACCCTACCTATTTCATGCACCTGGAGAGGGAGGATGGCAAGAAGGTTAGTCATGTTAGATGACCTATTTATTTAAACTTGTAACTATGTACACAAAACAACTGTTTTTGAAAAGATTCAGATAAAATCCATTATTTAAACATGTAGAATATGTAATATTGAGTGTGTTTTTACTTTTTTCCCTCATTTTATTTTTGTATACATTTCTCTTTTTATCAGTTGTTCCTGTTGGCCGGTAGAAAGAGGAAAAAGAGTAAGACTTCCAACTACCTGATATCAATAGATGCCACAGATCTGTCTCGCGAGGGTGAGAGCTTTGTGGGAAAATTGAGGTACGTAATTAAGTCTAAACAAACACTGGAATTGCTTTCTATTAGCCTATCTTAGGGTTGGTTTACGAACATACCTCAATACCTGCACATAGTCAGAAAAAAAAGTAAATAAATGTTCTGCTGGAAGAACAAAGAGAAGGAAAAGCAAAATGAAAAAAAAAAAATCACTCATGGGGTATGAAGTTGTTTGGGATCTTCTCCACATAAATGTGAGGATATCACATACTGTAGTAAATAATAAATGATATTTTTTTTTAACTCAGAACTGTAGACTAGGTCACATTGACTTATCACCTAATTAATTTTTAAAATCCTTAAATTTTTTGAATCTTGATAAAGGGTATGTGTAGACTACACACAACCTTCGCTTCTTTTGTACTTTTTCTTTTGTCTTTTAAAGTTTCACATGGGTATTGCAGAGGGAGAAGAGATGAGTAATTTGAAGCAAAGTGATAATGTCTTGTGTGAATGTTTAAGAAACATTTTCTGCTAAGTTAGTAACTGTCTGCATATCTCATACCTGAAGATTTGAAAAAAGGGAGAAAAAGTGCATCTACTGCATTACATCACCATTTGCATGAAGGCTTGTTGACACACACATCATCATAGATATACAACACTTTGTTAGGGTTGTGGAAGTAAGCATGCTTGTCTGTACTCTGGAAAACCCTCTATGAAATGTGCAGTATGTACAAAATGAACCAACTTTAATTTACATGTGTGAGTGCAGGTCTGTAGAAAAAGGAGCCTTTATTTGTCACACGTACATTGCAGCTCCGTCTTTTTTCACAGCTTTTTAGAAAGTGTAGGGTCAGCCATAATATTGTGCCCTTGGAGCAGAGAGAGTTAAAGGTAATTCACAGTGTTAAACATTGAGGCATCTCTGCTTTGTATTTGTGTACACCTGTACATTCAAGTCGATTGTTTTACACCTGCCCATGTCCATCTGTGCCTCTCTCTGTGCAGTGTTAAGTTAACTGTGTTAACTTCTCCTTTTCTTACAATTTAATTAAGATCAAATCTAATGGGGACAAAGTTTACTGTATATGATAACGGCACAAACCCCAGCAAGAACTCTGGAGCTCTGCTGGAAGAGAGCAACACACGGCAGGAACTAGCAGCTATCTGCTACGTAAGTATTGGCACAGAGTCTTATTTTGAGCAGGCCAGAATTACAGCAGGGTCACTGTACATAATATATGCTTTTTTTGTAGGAAACCAATGTACTTGGGTTTAAAGGCCCACGCAAGATGACCGTCATCATCCCTGGCATGAACATGAACTTTGAGCGTGTTCCTGTTCGTCCCACGAATGTGAGTTTATGATAATTTCTTGAAATAATATTTGTTGCCTTTGTCTCAAGGTGTATGAGCTATGGTATGTTTGGTACACAGTTTGATACACAGTAAGCAGCACATACATTGCTGTGTTTGTAGTAGTATAAAATCTAGGCTTGTTAATATTTTAAGATTAGTTTATGTAAATATTCCTGCTTGTACTCATTATTAAAAAGATGTTTATTTGTTATCTCATTGTTGTTAACAGGATCAGGAGTGTTTATTGAGTAAATGGCAAAATCGCCAACTGGAGAACCTAATCGAGTTACACAATAAAGCTCCAGTGTGGAATGATGATACACAGTCCTACGTGCTCAACTTTCACGGAAGGGTCACGCAGGCTTCTGTCAAAAACTTTCAGATTGTCCATGATAATGATCGTAAGTACAGTAATATGTGCTTAAATGTCTGTAGATAGCATTTTTCTCTATTTCCTTTCTTTTTCTTCAGCAGAATAATATTTTTTCTTTCTGTCGTCATGAATATTTTTTCTCTCTTATTGTGTCTCTCCAGCCGACTATATTGTGATGCAGTTTGGTCGTGTTGCTGAGGATGTTTTTACATTAGACTTTAACTACCCCATGTGTGCACTGCAAGCCTTCGCCATCGGCCTGTCCAGCTTCGACAGTAAACTGGCCTGCGAGTGATTTATGCTATCGCTAACATCTTTGGCAGCCACATGATCCCTTGATATTGTCGTTCATAGCTGGAACAATTTGTGTGCTGTTTTTTGGTCTCTCCTCTGTAAAACTACACACTTTTCCAAATCTAGGCATAATTTCTTACATTTTAAGCAAATGTCTCTCTCTTTCTCTCTCTCTCTCTCTCTCTCCTAAACACAAAGATTTCATCAAGCAAGAAATAAAAAGGATTATTTATTATAAATGAATATTTATTATATTAAATATTTATGTATTAAAGAGTTTCGGTGTGTAGCAGTCACATTCAGCTCTATGAGCACGAATTATTGCTAACCTTTACAGACTTGGACAAATTTTTGGGACAACCTGACAGAGACATCTATCATTGGCCATTCCATATTTAATACAAGTCGGACTTTTGATTTATTATTCAGCTGAGTTTTCACTCTTCCTTTAAAGGGTACCTTCTCCAGACTGCATGTTACGTCTCTTACCATAGGATTCAGCTAAAGGGTCATAGGAGGCCACTTCTGCTCTAATAGATTAGTTTGGGCACTTTTAGCTTCATGTTTTGGGTCATTGATCTATGGAAGACCCATGAAGTTTGACTGATAAAGAAAGAGAGATTAGTGCTTTCTGACTCTGGGCAGTAAGATAATTACATTTATTCAAGACATGCTGTGCCAGAAAGCAAAGCAGCATAAAAAACAACCAAGTCTCCTTAATTTTTTACAGTAGGTATTGTGTGCTTTTCTTTAAATGATCTTCGAACATGGTAATGATGCATCCAGAAGCGTTGTGGCTGGTTAAAATGCATTTTAGCGAATTCCAGTCAGGCTTGTTTTTATTTCAACAGTGGAGTTCTCCTGGGTCTTCCTCCATTGACCCCACTGTCATTCAATGGTGCAATTAGACGCTGATGTACCTTGATCTTGAAATTCAGCTTGTAACGCTTTGGAAGTTTTCCTTGGCTCTTTGTCTGTGCCATTTATTCTATCGTTCAGTCCCATGAACCTTAAACCTCTTTATAATATTTTCAAATGTAGTCACAAGATCATCAAGCTGCTTGCTGATGCTTTTATACATTTAACACACTTGTCTATAATTTTCTACCTGATCTTAGACCTGATCGTGAGCTTAGACAGCTCTCTCTTTTGCTTTCTCTGGTCTGTGTGTGGTGCACATAATGAGCTTACATGTAACAGCACAATGACTACTTTTTATGTATTTTAATAGGCTTAATGACTGAAGATGTGTCATACTAGTGAAAAAAAACTGTTAATTTCAACTATCATCACCATAGTCCACTTATTTACAGTATAATATTTTCGAAACCAACAAATTTGTCCTTGTCTGTACACAGTTGCTTTTAAAAAATATTTTTATTGACTTCACTAGCGTTTCCTCATGTTAATGATTGTGCATGCCAAATTATCCCCAGCCTAAAGGGTAAAAATGTTTCGGGAGATTTTTTTTAAGGCTCAATAGCCATAAAATCAATTGGAAAGAAGAATTTAATTAAAATTAGGAAACAACCATGTCTCATTGTTAAAATCATTTTAAAGTTTTTTTTTTATTATTATTTTTTTACACACGGGAAAGCGTCCAGATTGTATCTATTTTTGTGTTAACGTGTGTCATGTCAGCTCTGTTTTACATCAGCGCTTCTCTATAAAAGATGCAGTTCAGTTTACAATTGACCCATGGCAAAGGGACAGTTATCACCATGTTAGTGTGAACAGTGCTTAGGTGTTTGTCACCCTTTGATTGGTCTTGCATAGCTCTTAAATTACATCTGTTTTTAAACATAATCAGATTTTAAAATGTGGTTTTGTGTTGGTGGTAGTGTATTTTTAAAGTGGTTTTGCATATTGCTTATTGTTTGTTTGTGTTAAAATGTGTGGCAGTATTCAAGTCTTTCTCTTTAGCAACCTGTCATGACTCAAAGCTTCTGTAACCTTTATTTTAAGCACATGTTGAAGTGAACAGAGCTGATAGAGGAGCATCAGGTCCATTACGTGTACACCAAACGGTACACTGGACTACTGTGGCCAATTCCTTGACCTTACATTTCAGATAGCCCGTTTATTTTTCTTACACTTTCGTCACACTAATTTTTTTAGATTCATATTATAATGGCTTAGCATTATACTGTAGGGTGAATTTTGAAATGGAAAAAAAAATGGAAATATGACCATTTTAAATCAGGGTTTCTTAATTCCAGTGGCTGGAATCCAAATCATAATTCAAATATAAAGATGCAGAGACTATTGTTGTATTTGTGAGTGTTAACTGTTATATGATTCAAAGTTAATACATTCAAAGTAATTATAGTGTTCCTGTTCATGTACACACTCAGGAGTAAGAGTGTATATGAACATTTTTCATAGCTGGATTCTTTTTGAATATCAAAGTTCTTGTGTAAATGCTCAGATGAACTATGTTTGAATAAATATACTCATAACTGGTTTGATACATTAGGCCCTATATTGCTGCTCCATGTCTGTAATTAAGAACCCCTGCTTTAAGCCACCATTAAGACTGCTGTCCTGGAAGGCCACACTACATGTTTAATACTTCTTTTTAATGCTCTTGTGTGCCTTGTTATTTTATATTCATAAAATGCTGTGAAATTATGCCCTGCTTAAATGGAAACAAAAATGAGAACTATTTTGGTAATAGTGATCTGTGGATGAATTCCTAATACAGTACTAGTCAAAAGTCTGGACACAAGGTTGGATTTATTTTTCTACATTCTAGAACAATAGCACATATGGCATTAGGTAACAACAACAAGAACAGTCAATTATTGCTGTTAAAACTGTTATAGCAGGAATGTGTCTTGTAATATTATAGTCAAGTGCATTTGCAAAACCCATCAAGCATGATAATAAAACTGCCTCTCATGGAGACAATACCAGGAAAGAAAGACCAAAACTTACTTCTGCTGCAGAAGTTCATTTAGAGTTACATGTCTGAAATATCTCCACTTTACCGCATCTCAGATTAGAGCTCAGATGAAGGCTTAAGTGGCAGACAGATCTCAATATCACCTGGTCAATAAAGATTATTGTATATTTCTAATGCCCTCAGCATAAATGTAGAAAGTAATAAAAGTCATGAAAGACCATGGAATTGGGTGTGTCCTACCTTTTGACTGGTAATGTATGTCACTTGTGAAGCACATTTATTCCCGGTACAGTCAGTGAACTCCTAGGGTCTGTTCCAGACCGTAGATTCTAAGAATGAATAATTATTCATGAGAATCCACTTTACTTTCTTGCTGTTTATACACAGTCATGAGAAAAATGACAAAGCCTGTCAAGGCGTAAATAAGAATCATGTGGTCCTCAACTTCTGTTAGCAAACAAATTAACAAATTGCAAATGTTTTGATTTTATGGAGGTATTCATGCACCTTGATGATTAACTAATCCTGTGCATTTGATCATTAACCCTTGGCTGCTAGTTACCGTCTTGAAGTTGGTAAAGTGAGCTGGCAAAGCCATAGGTGCACAATTCAACTCAGGATTTAAGATTTAAAGAGTTTGGGATTCTGTTCTGGAGCAGACCCTAGTGCGTTTGGCTTGTGTTGATGTACTCTGTTCTGTGTGTTATGTACGATGAAATAGCTAACAGTTTACTGAAAATATCCCAAAGCCTATATTTTCCATTAAAACTTTTGGAATGGTGTAATATTTACAGAAATTCTATTTTATTTACAGTGTTTTAGAGGGACTCATTTTTGACCATTTGAGGTCATGTTTTTTTCAGAATATATGTATTATATGCTGACTTGTACATATGGCTGTAATTAAAATGTGAAACAACTGCCTTTGGATTTTTGGGAAAATATATAAAGACTAAGAATTTAAAATGTGTGTTCTTATTCACATTTGTTTAAACAACAATACATGTTTTCTTGTTTGTCCAAAAAAATCTAAAAAAGGCAAACCCACTTTATCAGATTGATGCTATAGGTTTAAATATTTTAGAATTAACAGGTTACTTTTAATTTGAAATGTAAATCCAGTAAAGGTACATTAATTCCTTGCAACAATCTAGCCTAAAGACTGAAATATCCCATTTACACAAGTATTTAGACTCATTACTCTGTACATAAAAATGTGGAAAACTTGAATGGGTCTGAAAACTTCACATCTGTATTGTATATTGATGAATAGTAATTTATTTAAAATTAAATATTCTAATAGTATAAATACCATATATCTTCCGGGCTAGTTCAGTAATCACATGGGAAAGACTGCTGAGTTAAGAGTTGTCCAAAAGATATTCATTGCTCCCATCACAAGGAGAATAAGCCACAGAAGGCGTCACTGAAGAACTGTCTGTTTGCTATATCGAAGCATATTCATAAAAGGTTGACTGGAAGGGACAATTCGTAGGAAAAGATGCATAGGCAACTGGGATGACCTCAGCCTTAAGAAAATTGCTGATTCATTAACTCAGGAGAGACTCTTAAGGAGTGCAATGAAGCTGGATTCTGTTCTTCAAGAGCCGTCATGCACAGACGTCATGAACAGTTGCAATCCTATTATCAAGTCAGAAGAATCATGGGGTAAGGAGAAACAGAACTGGACTGTTTCTCAGTGGTCAGTAGTCACCTTTTCAGATGAGAATACATTAATCATTTCATTTGAAAATCAACACTCCAGAGTCTGGAAAAAGTGTGGAGAGGCACAGAATCCAAGTTGCTTGTGACGTTTACATAGTTAGTGATGATTTGAGGTTTCATGTCATCTGAATCTGCTTTATCAAGTTAAAGTCAACACGGATGTCTACCAGGAGATTTTAGAGCACTTCATGTTTACTGCTGACAAGCTTTATAGGTTTTTTAACTTGCCGTTTCCTTTTTCCAGCATGACTTAGCACCTGCCCACAGTGCCAAAACTAGCACTAACTGGTTTGCTGACTATGATATTACTGTGCTTGATTGACCAGCCAAATTGCCTGACCTAAAACCCATAGACAGTGTATGAGGTATTATCAAGAGGAAGATGAGAAACACCTGAACCAAAAATACACACAAGCTGAAGGCTACTATCAAAGCAACCTGGTCTTTAATAATGGCTCAGCAGTAACACAGGAATATCGCCTCCATGCCATGCAGCACTGATGTGCTAAAAGAGCCCCAAATATTGTGTGCATAAATAAACATAATTCTTTTTTAATTACATCCATCTAAATTTCCATAATTTTCTTTTGATTGTGTAAAGCTGCTTTGCGACAACGACAATTGTTAAAAGCGATATACAATATTACAATACGTCAATATTTCTAAATACATCCTGTGTGATTTGCAACTGGTGCTGAAAGTCTTTTTCTTTATAGGATTTTTAACTTGTTAATTAATTGGAATTTTTTGCTCTTGGTGGCCACTGTAGCTCAGAACATTCCTTACATAGTGCTTTCCTTAGCATTAAGTGACCTAAAGGTTCAATCACCAAAGGATTTTACATACTCATGCTATAGAGACGGAACAAATACAAAAGATGTTGGGATTAAACAAATAAAAATACAGATCCAAATAGAGGGCATATTTCCTAACTTTATATGAGCATGTGGTGTTTATGTTCATGCATAGGAAGTGCACTATTTTTTGGACCATTATCAGTGGTTTGTCCAGTAATTATACATTTTGTACGCTTTCTTAAAAAGTAGATGTACAGTAGTATATTAATATTGAACCTTCTGTGCTTCTTTTGTGAGATATTCAGATAAAAGTAAAGGATCAGATTTGGAATTTTATATATTCTTTGAAATCCCCAACATTATTATTACAAATTTTTCATATATATTTTCTTAAATTGTATTATTTGTACTATATAGTTATTTTATTCATCTTAGTTAAATTTACCTTCTATTTTCTTTTTCATATTTATTTACTATTAATAGTCTTTTATTTTAAGGTCACTGGAGGTCATCTAAGCATTTCACTACATATCGTACTGTGTATGACTGAGTATGTGACAAATAAAATATGAACTTGAATTTGATTTAATTTAACTATACAAAATAAATATATATATGAGATATTCCACAGTGAGCATTCAGATATTAACATTACAGAATCTGACTTACATTTCATTAATAAAGTGGTGACCAGTGTTGGGGGACGTTACTTTTTAAAGTAACTAATTACATTACAAAACTAGAGAGCGAAAATTTCTGGCAAAATTTTTCATCCAGTGCATGGTTTAATTATTAAGTGTGCCTAGGCGCACTTATTACTCTTCTCCCCTAGAAATCATTGCGCAATCGGTTTATTATATCCCTAAAACTTTGCAGCGTTTCACGCCTCGCAGCTTTGAGACGACCCACACGTATGTTACATCGTTCCATGCGGCTCGCTCGGGAATGGTGTGCTATGACTTTTAGTGGGGGGTCGTCGCGCGGTGCTCCCAAAATCCCCAAAAAACCGGCCCCAAAAATTCCCATAGACATAACATTGAGGCCGGCCTCTGCTGTGACATCATGGCCATGACTGTGATGCATCGGAAGGCTCGACCACGCACTGGATGGTGTCCACGCACATTAGCAGTCACCCGGCCGTCGCAGAGGCACACTTAAAATTTCTTCAGAGGGCGCACACTTATTAGTCTTCTTCCCTAGAAATCATTGCACAATCCATTTATTATGTCCCTAAAACTTGGGACCGTTTCACGCCCCGCAGCTTTGGGAAGACCCAGACGTATGTTACATCATTTCATGCGGCTCGCTCGGGAATGGTGTGCTGTGACTTTTGGTGGGGGGTCGTCGCGCGGTGCTCCCAAAATCCCTAAAAAACCGGCCCCCAAAATTCCCATAGACTTAACATTGAGGCCGGCCTCTGCTGTGACATCACGGCCATGACTGTGATGCATCGGGAGGCTCGACCACGCACTGGATGGTATCCACGCACATTAGCAGTCACCCGGCTGTCGCAGAGGCACACTTAAAATTTCTTCAGAAATTTTCGCTCTCTAGTTATTAACTGTGCCTAGGCGCACTCATTACCGTTTCCCCAGAAATCCATTGCGCAATCCATTTATTATATCCCTAAACATTCTGCAGCGTTTCATGTCCCGCGGTTTTGAGCAAACCCTTCACGTATGTTACACCGTTCCGTGCGGCTCGCTTGGGAATGGTGTGCTATGACTTTTGGTGGGGGGGGGATAGCGCGGTGTTCCCGAAAACCCCGAAAAACCACCCCAGAAAGTCCCATAGACTTAACATTGAGGCCGGCCTCTGCTGTGAAATAATTGTTCCGTCGAAGATGCCGCACACATTAGAACTGGCCCGGCAGCCTAGGCACACTTAAAATTTCTTCAGGAATTTTCGCTCTCTAGTTGTATTTACTCCTCTGGGCTACAAAAAAAACATTTCTTCCAGAGCAATAGTAGTTTCTTCTTACGGCTTCTAAAGAAGAAAAGTCTTATTGCATTTGCACTTGGACTTAAAGACATGCCAGTCCTGCTGCTCTCTTTACAGTTCCAACAGGGAAGAAAATGTAATGTGTATAAAGTGTATATTTTTTAAAGTATATACAGTATTATGTTCAATTACTGATTGTAAAAAGACGGAAACATATGTCAAAACAGCGTTATTAGAAATCAAGAACCTGTGGTGCAATTCGTCATGCTGCCAAAACATGGTTGGATGGATTTATATAGTACATTTTAAAGCAGATCTTTACGATTTGTAAAGATCTGCTTTAAAAAGCCTTACAGTGCTTTTCATAAGGTTGAACTGTGTTGCTCTCTCCTCAGGTACACATTTAATACATTTACAAAAAACAAATATGAGTAATCACTCTATGGTAATTTTAGGATTTTTAGAGCGGTTCAAAGGGCAAGGGAATGCAAAAAAGAAAAATATGCCAAAGCTGTCTATTAGTAATGCGAAGTTTGAATCATTTTAGTAACTCGGTTCTTTGAATCTCGTTCATCAAAATGAACGAATATTTTTTTGAGTCATTTAGTTCATTTTGTTCTTTTGATCAGAAATAAAATAAAATGTTGCATTTTCAATAAAAAGACCCCCAATACGTCTACATACACAAATTTTGGCTATAGTTCCAGTAATGAAAATATTATCAAAAAGAACGAATCGTTCATAAACGACCCATCACTACTGTCTATTCACACTTCCACTGAGACTTGCTGTGTTGTTACCTTCAGTAACCAAAGTTTATTAGCTTTTCTTTATTTCTACATCAGAGATGAAACTAAACAATTTCTTTAAGGTATTGTGGCTGGGAGAATGGTGGCCTAGTGCTTAGCACTGTAGCCTTGCACCTCCAGGTTCCAGGTTTGCATAGAGTTTGCATGTTCTCCCCGTGCATGGTGGGTTTCCTCTGGGTACTCCAGTTTCCTCCCACATTACAAGACTCCCAAGACTTGCAGATTAGGCTGACTGGTGTTCCCAAATTGTCTGTAGTGTATATGTAAGTGTGGCCTGTGATAGATTGGCACCCTGTCCAGGGTGTACCCCGCCTTGTGTCCTAGGTCTTCAGGGATAGGCTCCGGGTCACCCACGACCCTGTATACAGAATAAAGCAGTTTAGACAGTGAGTGAGTGAGTACTGTGGCTAAGGGTGTCTGCCAAAAAGTATCAGGTTTTTCAGAACTCCATGTGCTGTGAATGGAACATTATATAACTTCTGTGGTCACCAAAATAAAATATAAATAACAATATTTATTTGTTATGTAATAATAATTATGTTTTAAGCAGTATTAATTCTGCATCAATGATGGGTGTGTTCATCATTCTTAAATGAAATGGTGAAAACCATTTAATTTCACAACCGCCCTGTGTGCTACATTTGTAGTTGGTTACAATAGTTTACTTAAATCGTTTCTGATCTTTCTAGGGTTGTAAAATCTAAAGTAAGATTAAGAAGATAGTATGAGTTGGTTATTGTTGCCCACTATAAGAGAGTTACCTGATTTGCAGTGGTGTATAGTACTTGAGGATTTGTACCTTGTTACTGTACCTTAATATTAATTTGCAACTTTGTACTTCCACTGAGAATTTACAATATTTAAAATATAAATATTCACATCCTTATTGTCCTTTCTCAAATGAATCAACTTTACAGTATAATTTAAATCACACACACAAATAGACACAAATTAGACATTGTCATCAGGAGGAAGGGCCATCTGGCCTATAGATCACCTTGAACTTGAAATGCTGGAGTGCTAGATACCAACAGGTGATCTGTGCATTGGCATCTTTAATTCGGTGGAACTATTGGAGTGAAGCATGGTCTGAACAGAAGGTCAAGGCTTTCCCAGGCAGATAGTAGCTGAGGGTGAGGACCATTGACTTGATGGCCATGAATTTTTTCACAATGGTAATGTATTTATCCTCCCATACAGAGAGCTTTCCTTTACCTTTCAGCAAAGGATGCCCCCCACCACAGTGTAACACAGCCTAGGGATAACACTACTTGGATAACACTGCCCCCAGCCCTCTTGGCAGATAATCATAACGGACACAAATGCAGGTCTCCTCCAAGATTTTATTAGTTCAAAAAATACCTTGATTCAGGCAAAAAAACAAAAACAGAGACAAAACTGAATTGTTCTCTTTAAGCAAAACACAGGAGTGCCCAAGTCCCCCCCCCCCCCCAAAAAAAAACAACACTCCGAAGAGGAAAAAAGGCCTTGATTCGGAGGCGTAGCTGTAGTTCCTTCGACAGCCAGCAGGGGACGATTGGGCCAAAGTCCGCTGAACTGCACGGCCGCGAAGTAGAGTGAGAGCAAGGCGGCCTCGGGACAGGAAACCGCAGAGCAGCGCAAACTAAGAAAAAACAGGACCCGGCAAAAAGACAAAAACACAGAGAAAGGGGGGGGGGACTGAAAAAAAACAAAACCGGAAAATACTGACTAGCAGCCAAAGCCGGACCATAGCCCTCCCAGTCTACTAAGTACTGAAAACCCTGACTTCTGCGACGGACATCCAGCAACCTCCTGACAGTGTATACTGGGGAGCCATCCACTAGATGGGGGGAGCGGGGGAGGGGCAGAAGGAACAAGAGTGGAGGAATACACAGGTTTAACCTTAGAGACATGAAACACTGGGTGTACCCGACCAAGCATTGAAGGAAGCTTGAGTCGAATTGCCACTGGGTTCAAGACCTTTGTGATCCGGTACGGGTCAATGAATTTGGGAGCCAACTTTGCGTGAGGCTACCCTGAGAGGCAAGTCCTTGGTAGAGAGCCATACTCTTTGACCACAAACATAGTTAGGGAGTCCGGTGGCGATCGGCCGCGGCTTTGGTCCGTCTATTAGCCCGGGCCAAGGCCTCCTTAGCTTTTCTCCAGGTGCTCCGGTAAAGTTGAACAAAAGCCAAGGCAGATGGAACCGCCGCTTTGGGTTCCTGTGAAGGGAACAGAGGGGGTTGATAGCCAACAGAACACTGAAATGGCGACATACCTGTAGCAGAAACCGGTAGAGTATTATGGGCATACTCAACCCAGGACAGCTGTTGACACCAAGAGGGCGGATTATGGGATGCCAGGCAGCGGAGAGCACGTTCAAAATCCTGGTTAGCCCGCTCAGACTGCCCATTGGTCTGGGGATGTTATCCAGACGACAGACTTGTTGAGGCCCCGATCTGTCTGCAAAATTCCTTCCAAAACCGAGAGACGAACTGTGGGCCCCTATCGGAGACCACATCAACCGGAAGACCATGAATCTGGATACTTGGTCAACTACCACCTGATCAGTCTCTTTGGCAGAGGGAAACTTGGGGAGAGTTATGAAGTGGGCACCGTGAGAATGACGGTGTTGCCCTTTGACTCGGGGAGGCCAGTGACAAAGTCAAGAGCTAGTGATCCAGACTCCCTCTGCCCTCCGGACCTGTCTGACGGATGGGTTCCCTGTTGAGTCTGGTTCCTCTCAAGGTTTCTTCCTACTACCAGCTCAGGGAGTTTTTCCTTGCCACT
>JAQMYJ010000012.1:26968333-26981599 GCA_030014305.1 Clarias laeviceps | reverse complement strand
GTTACGTAATTACCTAATCCCATATGTGTTATTTTATAGTTTTGAAATCCCCAGTATTGTTGTAGAATGTAGAAAATTAATCACTAAACAAACAAAAAAAAATTTGCAAGTGTTCTAAAACTTTTGAACGGTAGCGTATATGGCCTGTTGGCCATCAAAAAACAAAAGAAAAAAAAATCTGAAAAAAGTCTTAGAATAAACGTAGCATTGAATTATTCTTTCAAATGTTTAAAAAATATTTTTGTTGATATTTTGTTGACTCACCTTCCCTCCACTCCCTTCATGGCCAGGCACTTGACCACACCCTGTTGCCACAGTAACAGATTCAGAAATTCTCACCAACAGCTTTATGTGATCTCTGAGACCTGGTCATATCAGGCAGAAAGATCTGAAATTTCCAAATACAAGCTGAATAATGAACACTTTTTCACCTCCTTTCACTTTGCTCACAGCATGAAAAGACAGATTGTGTGTGAAACAGATTTACTGTTCTTAGGCGCAGCCTGGAAAAAAGGCCAGAGATGAAACAACACTTGTTCTCATTTATGGAAAAGATATTTGAGAACAAACAAGCAGAAGTAGCACCTCCCCTCAAGGGTAATGAAGAACGGTGGTACTTATCCATCTTCGGTGTTTACCATACCAAGAAACATCAGAGTGGTGATTGACTCTAGTGTTAAACACAGTGGAATGTCCCTCAACAATGTTCTGCTGACAGGACCTGATTTAAATAACACGCTTCTTGGGGTGCTGATAAGATTTTGCAAAGAAGCTGTTGCTGTTACAGCAGACATACAGCAAATGTTCCACTGTTTTCTTGTGAACGAAGAGGACTGTAACTTCCTGCATTTTTTCTGTTTCAAAGACAATGATCCTGCCCAAGATGTGACTGAGTACCGCATGAGGGTCCCTCGCCAGCAGTGGCAATTTACTGTCTCAGGCAGTCTGTCCATGAAAGTGAATCAGATTATGACCCAGAAGTTGAACAGTTTGTCAACTGTGACTTCTACATTGATGACGGCCTAAGGTCCTTTGCCACAGTTAGTGAAGCAATTAACCTGCTAAAGAGAACGCAGGATACTCTGTCAAGCTCCAACTTGAGACTGCATGAGATTGCTTCTAACAGGAAAGAAGTCATGGCAGCATTCTCACCTCATGTGACCTGAAAGATTTGGACTTAATTTTAGGCACTGCACCACTCCAGCGCAGCCTTGGCATTAATTGGGACTTAAATACTGACTCATTTACCTTTAAGGTTGACGATGTTCTGTCTGTTGTGAACAGTGTTTTTGATCCCCTCGGGTTTGTTGCGACAGTGACCATTCAAGGAAAGTTTATCCTTCGAGAGCTTAGTCAGGAGAACAGTGACTGGGATTCTCCGCTGCCACAGGGGATGGAAGGTATGTGGATCTCCTGGAGGGATTCTCTCAAGGACTTAAGTGGCCTATCTATTGGTAGACGTTACACAGACGTGCCTTGTGTTAAAGCAAAGCACAGGGAACTGTGTCTTTTCTGATGCCTCGACCAAAGCCATAGCTGCAGTGGCTTACCTTAGAGTAACAGATGAAGACCACATCCGTGCTGTTCAAGAAGACGCTAATGCACAAGAACTTGCTTGCATTAGGAGGCACGAAAAGATTCCCCAAAACAGCACTCTCAAGTCTCTTGATCCCTTCATTGACTCTTGCGCGTTGGAGGTCGAATCAACGCAGCCAGAGTGGATCAAAATGAGAAGAACCCTCTCATCAAAACCATGTCGCAACACTACTGGTTAGGCACTTCCACCAGTAATGTCAACACCAGGAACGGTTGTTCACAGAAGGAACTGTCCGCACTGCGGGCCTTTGGATAGTTGGGAGTAAAAGACTTGTGAGTAGCATCATTCATCACTGTGTTACTTCTGTCGCAAATTACATGGTACTCCTCAAACTCAGAAGATGTCAAGTCTCCCATCCGACCGATTGTCTATGGAACCCCCTTTCACAAACGTTGGACTTGATGTTTTGGCCCTTGGACCATTGCATCACATTAGACAAGAAGAGGATTTGTCCATAGCAAGAGATGGGCTGTAATTGTGGCGAGTGATAGTGGGGCTGGCTCGAACTCCACCACTCCCCTACTGTTAACAACTGTAGCCAATTGGGAATTGGGAATTGGGAATTGCACCCAAGGAAATAAACAACCCTAATTATTAAATTAACTAAGGCACCCAGTGAACATGAAGGAGGTGTGGATTTCGTACATAAACATTTATTTTCTCACAAACAATCATACACAATGTAATAATCCAAGAGTTATGTATAACAATACTAAAAATAGCTTTAGTTTGGCAACATCAAGGATATGCTAAGCTAAGAATGAAAACATACTAAAACACAGTCAATTTAGAGCTGGAGCTTACCAGTGGATAAGCAGGCTATGAAAGAAAAGGAGGGGATGAATATCCAAGCCAGAATCACCCCAAACACACGTGAATCACATCCACACACAATTCACTGTGACAATCGACATAAAGGAGTGACCAACACGCACACGGAAAAGGGAAACCAACCCCAACACGTTGCACTGCCACCACCTTTAGCTCACAGCTCTACAAGACATAATCATTAAAATAAAAACACACAAACAACAAAATAGAATGGAGAGAGAAAGAGAGAAGGAGGGAAGAGAGAAAGGGACGAACTGGTAATTTAAAAATAAATTCAGACAGAATGCATGCACAGCAGCACAATGGCAAAGCACCCCGCCAACAAAGCAGCAGTCATGCAACACAGCAGTGAAGCAATTATATGGCATATACTTGTCCAATGACAGAAAGCAAAACAAAAATAAAGCAAAAATGAATCAATTATCAGGCAAAGCAGCAGCGTTCATGCATTTGTCCACAGAACCCACTTCGACCTATAGTTCCTGTTCCCAGATGCTGAATGAACAACCCCTAGCAATCCCTATACAACCAGGAAGTACAGGGAACAAGCCACTTACTGACACCAGTAAGGCAATGTTGTTAACAAGGGAACCCAACCGTCTTGGTGAAAACTGAGACGGAAGCGGAAGTCAGACGCGCAACGAAACGACGTGCAGGCTATGCTCAGGAGAGTTCACAGAAAATGACATCACTGATATGAAAGCGAAAGTCAGACGCACCATAAAACAACGCGCGCACTATACAAAGAGGGTTGATAGGAAAATACCACACTGTTAACGAGTCCAGAGGAAACCTGTTGCAAGACCGGAAGTCAGGTACACACCTAAAAGGACGCGGGCTCTCTACATGAAAGGCTCTCCCGCTACCTTTATAATAGCCCACAGGCAAGCGGATTGGCTAGCGTCTGGAGTAATCTCAGACACGAACCAGGTGACCCGGAAGTCCTCCAACCAAGAGTATGGCAGTATATAAAACAGTACAGCCTAAAACAGTCGTGAATAAGGCACCCACAACATGATGAGACCACAGCTCATCCTGCTACATACTGTTCACTTGTATGGCTGTGAGAGCAGTTCACATAGAGGTCATAGAATCTCTGGTTACCTCAAGTTTCATAAATGCACTCAGATGCTTTCTCGCCATTTGAGGTCCTGTTAGGCACCTTACTGTAGATCTGACAGAGGGACCAATTTTATTAGTGCTTGTCGGGAGCTCGATTCAATGCTTTCTCAATTGGGGACGAGCAAATTGACACATGAGGTGCTTACAACTTATGTCTGAAGTGGCAGCTATCATCAACAGCAGATCACTTATTCCAGTGTCTACCGATCGAACTGATTCATTTATCCTTACCCCAGCCACTATTCTCACACAGAAGACAACTAATCTCTCTGCTCCATCTCTCGACCATACAGAAAAGAACCTTTTCAAGCATCAGTGGAGGCAAGTACAGTACCTTGCTGAAACATTCACAATCTGGTTCAAATGGAGGAAATGTAGTTTCTCTCTACACTGCAGCCCAGGAGGAAATGGCACCAACCAAACATGGAACCAGGGGACACATGAGGTGCTTACAACTCTCTTTGTGCTTCTCAAAGATGAGCAACAAAAAAGAAATGAATGGCCCTTAGGTATTGTAATGCAGGTCTTTCCTAGTAAAGATGGTCATGTCCAGGAAGTTGAGGTCAAAGTCTCTAAGAAGAATGGGACTAAACTGTTCTTACGGCCAGTTTCAGAAATAGTTCTATTACTCTCACCTAAGATGGACAATGAGTAACTGTTGGTAGTGGCGTTCAGGGACGCCAGGCAGGGAGTGTCCTGTTACAATTGTAACATTATCATACAATGTTTATTTTAGTGTACTTAGCACCCCCTAGTGGCTGTTCTAGTTATTTTTCTTAGTGGTGATGTCACAGAAAGTAGTCTTATACAGAGTAGATGACCATATGGCAGTTTCAATTGCAATCACTAGCTATCTGTAGACATCTTACCTGTACTGTCCGTATGTATTACATTTCCTATTGGTTAATTGATTTATATGTATGCATATGGAGCTTGAGAATTGGTTATTTATAACTTTTATAAAAATGTAATGTTAACTGTCTTTGATCACACAGCATAGTTACATAAGTTCTAACTAAGCACAACATGCATTTTTGTTAATGTAAGATTGTTTTTATTTCAGTTTCTCCCTTTCTAAAGCCAATAAACCTGTGGAATAGCATCTAATGTCTTCAGAGTCGAGGTTGAAGGAAGGATGTTTATCTGGCTGTCTTAGCGCACTATTTACAGTGTAAGCAGGGGACAGTACAGAGACAATAGACATTACAATTTTTTGCAGAGTTTCTAAATGTAATTGAAGCAACAAAATGCACTCATTAAGTTATTAAAAAGCTTTGTGTTTTGACAAACCACTTGTAAGATTGCCAAATGCACCATTTATCTTTACTTAACTTTGTGCAAGAGCAGCTTTACTTTACAGTCAGTGAAATCTTCTTAGACCTTTTGACACGCTTCATATCACATGCAACAAGCAGTGTTAAGTGCTTGCATTTTTTAAAATGAAAGTTGTTTATATATTTGTGGATGTCTCTTTATGCAAATGAGTCTGGTCCTGCACAAACACATCAAGTGCAAATATTAGAGATTTAGCAACATCGTCGGAGTACAGATGTGCATACACATGACAGATAAATGCAATTTTCTTGTGCATAGTGCTGGATTTTACCTTTTGAAATCTACCTACAGTACTCACAATTTATCAAATTAGCTTTTATAATAAGACTCAAGGCCATTGGAAAGATATTCATATTATAATTTAAACCTGTTGTACCATGCCAATATACACAACTAACTTTAGCATTTTATTTAATATTAATATTAGTCTGACAAAAACAAACAGAACAGGGTGGGAAGAAACTCAATTGATGAATTTGAAATATTCATGCTATGGTTCCCAACTAATTATGATATTTACTTGTTTAAAGTGTTTGGCATGATTAAACCAGGAAGACACCAGAGTGAAAGGCAATTTAGGCAGCTTGAAAAATGCCTCTGGCTGAATCTACCTTTCTCTTACCTCTAAAAGCCCTTAATGAGAAATGAGAGGACAAGAAAATGTGGTACAAAAAGTAACAATGCAAGAACCAACTAGTAACAATAACTTGTTTTTATTAGTTGTTGTTGGTCTTTCGGCTGCCACAGCGGAATACCCAGTCCGCACTACAACTTGGCACAGGTTTTACACCGGATGCCCTTCCTGACGCAACCCGCCCATTTTATCCAGGCTTGGGACCGGCACTGCATCCAGTGGCTGGGGTTTGGGCACTGGCTGGGAATCGAACCCGGGCCTTCCGCATGGCAGGCGAAACACGTACCACTGAGCCACCAGTGCCCTAAATTAGTAGCAATAATAAGTTTTCTGTATAGGGCAGGCATCAATAAATGGCGGGCCATGGTCCAGATCCGGACCCTGATGCTTTTCTGATAAATGATAATTAATATACCAGTAATGTAGCTTTTTTCCCCCTTGATGACATATCAAGGAGAAAAAAAGCTACATTATCTACAATTATCTACAATTATATACATTATATATCATGCGTGGCTATACACGTCATTCCACACAGCCACTCCACGTAATCATTCAAGAAAAGGAAAATGAAAACAAGAAGACTATGAAAACACTTCATTGTCTTAGTGACTAGATGTTTCCCAAGTTATGTGGAGAACAAGACCACATCATCTCCCCTCCACCATCATGCTTGACAGTTGGTATGAGAGGTGTTTATAGTAATGTGCAGTGTTTGGTTTTTCATTTTGCAAACCTAAGCTTTAATTTGAATTTTTCTCTAGCTACCTTTTCATAAAAACCATACTTGTTCAGTCTTTTTCCGATGTCATGAACAGAGGCCTGTAGGTGACATAATGCACTCACTCACTCATTTTTCATACTGCTTTATCCTGTATTCAGGGTCTCGGGGACCTGGCGCCTATCCCAGGAGGCTTAGGGTACCTGGACAGGGTGCCAATCCATCGCAGGGCACACATACATACATACACACACTCATTCACACACTATGGGCAATTCGGGAATGCCAATTAGCCTAACCTGCATATCTTTGGACTGTGGGAGGAAACCGGAGTACCCAGAGGAAACGCACCAAGCATGGGGAGAACATACAAACTCCATGCACACAGAGACGGGAATCGAGCCTGGCCAGGAATCAAACCCGGACCCTGGAGGTGCAAGGCGACAGTGCTAACCAGTACACCACCGTGCCGCCCTGACATAATGCAGTTTTTGGGTAAACAGTCCTCCACCTTGTAAAATGATAAATGTCAAGGCAGTGATGCATAAATTTGCAAAAAGAAAACATGAACAAAGCAGAATTCTGTTTTGCATTGCAAAAATAATGAGCAGAAGATAACATGAGCCAAAGTACGCCTTCTTAATCACATACCTATTACACATTTCTACTTATACTCAGGACACATTATTTAGATAACAGTGCACGCTTTTGGTTTTTAAACTTCTCACACAGGCAGACTAGGCTCCATGTTGGCTTTTTTGGTGATTGCCTTTTCCTACAGAACGGACATTCCAGTGCCTCCTGAGTGTCCCAGTATTTCAGCAGACATGTCTAATATGTCACAGCCTGTGGCTGAAGTATCCTTAAACCAGTTACAACAGATCAGGCAGGTTAGCATGTGTATTATTAGTGGAAAGTATTTGTTTTACAGTTTAAGCTGGCAGTAGGGGTTCTATGTTCTTGATCATGAAATCATAATGGCACCAAATTCCTAGTAACCACATTACCTCCTTACAATTTCTTTCATTTCTTGGGTAAAATTGCAATCCCCTTTTATTGCCACTAGATGACAGTGTGTGCTCATTAAAAATGGTCTCCAAGTCCCTATGCTGTGTGTGTAATAGGAGTAGATGTACTGTATTTTATGTAAGCTTGAATATAAGTGGCTGTTTCTTTACTTATAGAGTGTGTATCTGTGGGGCATTTTATCGAAAACAACGATCATGTATGCTTGTATTTACTGCAGGTCTTTAACACCTCCCTTTATGAGCCCATTCAGGTTGTCAAATGGAAATATGTCCCTCTAATGACTATCCTTTTGCTAACAAGTGTGAAAATGCATGTGTTGAAAATAAGCTATCCTCGCATGGTTGCCAGATGACTCTGGACTTACCTTTGTGTCACCTTACCTAGTTTTTTAGGTGTACTTTTTTTTAGATAACTGCCAGAGTCTCTGCCATTCCTGAAATAGTATTGATTTGGCAGGAAGTTGTTGAGGAGTTTGAGGGGACATAGTGTCCACACCCTGCACAAGTTATCCAGCTAATATTCACAAACCTTGTCCAGCGTGGACAGATGACTGAAATGTCTGATGGTCAAAGTTAAAAATCTCCTCTCATTAGGCAAGATATTGAAGCATAGCACATTTCCAGATTTGTGATGGCTAATCTCACTCGCTTAACAGAAATAAACCTCCATATGACTCCATGTTTGGCTTCCCACACATAATTTCAGACCTCCATGCAAATGTAATTAAACGCACAATTTCACAAGGTGTGCTGCTGCTTATTAAGTACCAGTTACCTCTATTCCAGCATGTTCTGAAAGGTTCAAAATCGTTTAGCAAAAGTACCTCATAAGAAAAATACAAGTACAGAGTTTCTTCTAAAGCGATTATCAGAGGGCAACTCTTACATTGTTATTGATTGATTTATTATTTATTTTTTAAAGCTGTATATCTTTAATAGGTACTCACTTGACCATACACCAGAATTTTGAGGTATGTATAAAGATGACCTACAGGAGAACAATTATCCTGAAGTTGCTCTACTTGTCATGTAGCTGTTGGGCCAAAAAAAATAAAGAAAAACGCTGTACCAGTATTGTTTTTTAATCAGTGTTACTGGGTCTGTTCTCTCACAGACTCTCACAATTCCCTAATTTCCAACTGAAAGACTTTAAATGCAGTTCAATAAGCCAAAGCTGTTAGGACCTATGGTGCAACTCAGCTTAATCACTTCTCATTCCTTGCTTTTAGCTGTCAGAGACAGAGAGACAGAGAGAGCGAGAGAGAGAGAGCATAATCACAGGTTGGTTTCCAGAAGATAAATCTGTAAAAAGAGATATCATCATTATGTTTCCTTTTGTACCTGTCTCTCCTCTGTGGTATTATAGCCATTAGTTTTCTTGTCTGTCTTTTCTTTTCTTTTGTGGTGTCCATTGACTCCTCTTTCCACAATTCCACAGTGTCCACTTATTCTGTGGGAAATGTCTGCCAAGTGAGCAGGCACTGCACATAAATTTTCTTTCTTCTACCACATCAATTTCACTTTCTTCACTACACTACAAAAACTTGGCGTGAAAATGTGTCACCAGTAAATGTATCTAAAAAAGATTTTCAGCATGTTTTAGATGCAATAACTCATAACTGTCAAGCTTGAAATTGGTAGAAATTAGTAAATAAGTTCCTACATGCTATACTATACACTATACATTCTATACCTCTCCTTACATACTGTATACACATAGACACACACATACACACACTACTATTTTTTTTAGAGTTCTTGGCATGCTTAAAAGCCACACAGTTTGTGTGGTGCGTCTGGGTGACAATGGCACAGGTGCTTGGGCCCGCTCATCCTTGCTTGCAACTATATATATTTTTTTCTTACTTTTTTTTCAATATGTAAACACAGGTATGTGTTTTTTTTTTATATCTGTATATACTGTATATCTATATATTGATTATATATATACATTGTTTTCTCTACTTCTTATCCTGTACATGGAGCCTATTCCAGGAGACTCTGGGCACGAGGCGGGGTGCACCCTGGGGCACACACATACACACAAATAACCTAATCTGCATGTGTTTGGACTATGGGAGGAAACCAGAATACCCAGAGGAAACCCAACATGTACAAGGAGAACGTGCGAACTCCGCACACAGACCTGTGGCAGGAATTGAACCTTCAACCCTGGAGGTACAGTGCTAACCACTCCTTACATACTGTATTAATTTATATTATTATTTTTATCTGACTGAGGTAAATATCTCATGTGCGCACACATGTCTAATGTAAATATCTCATGTCCAAATTAAATATCTCATGTGCGCACACATGTCCAACTTATTGAGCAAGTTTTATTTCTTACTTGGGAGCAATAAATGTTTTGGTTGAAAAAATAATACATTTTCAATTCCCATGGAGAAAACTTGTGAAATTTAGTGAATGACGAGTTTCGGGTTTTCTGCCACAGTGGGAGGAAAATGGAGTAACCACAGGCAACCCACCAAGCATGGGGAGAACATGCAAGCTCATCGCCATCAGACCTGAGGCAATCAAAGCGGAGGAATCGAACCTTTGATCCTGGAGGTGCAAGGCCACAGTGATAAACACTACACCACATCATTGACAGTATATAAAAACTAAAATCTTTGTTAAAAGTAAAGAGACATCCAAGCATTTCCATAATAGTAGGACAGCCACAGACACTTCCAACCTTGAAAAAATTGTCACTAAGGTGTTTCCATTATTTTCTTGACTTTTTTTTTATACTGTATCTGTTTTTTTAGAACTACAGAGCTGATGATGTATCACATACACTGTATGCTTATATGGAACAGATACAGTATTCTTATATGCAAGAGACTCACCAAATTGCTAGTCTGTCATGATGGATCCCGAGGAAAACGCTGCCTTTGCTAAATATAGTGCCCCTTGCTGCAACATTCAGAATACTGTTTGTGTCACAGCAATATACTGTATATAACTTAATACACACAGTTAATAACTAGAAGCATATACATTCTAGATATATTTATGCCCAGAGGTTTTCTGCCGACCTGTCTGCTGCAATGGCAGTGGCGGTCAGTCAATAATGGGCGCCGCCCCCTTAAAGTTAGGCAGAGAAGAATGCAACTTTAACATGTAATTATTTAACATAATAATTATTTATTTTAATAATGAAAGTCATTTAGTCACAATATTCCGATGTATTTCTTAAAATAATTTATTTACAATAAAAAAAAAACGGTCAGCAGATTGTTAGTTAATTTATTGAATAGTGATTGATGTGGAAGCCAGCTAAATATGAGAGAAAATTCTGTAATTTCTTAGCTAAGAAAAAAAAAAAAAGTGCAGTGGACTGAAACCTTAAAGAGATGTGTAGATTTTGGCTTCACATACTTCCTATGGCATAACTGACACTTTATGGAGTGAAAAGACACTGAACCCTACATGACTGAAGTCTGTGGGTTATTTTAGGAGTGAAGGATATTCAGGTGGCCTATTAGATATGTCAGACAGCTGAGAGAGGCTTCAGTAATTAGACTATCTGCCCTGTGCAGGGGTAGCTCAGTGGTTAAGGCATTGGACTACGGTTTAGGTTCAAACCCCATAACCACCAAGTTGCCACTGTTGGGCTCTTGAGCAAGGCCTTTAACCCTGAATTGCTCAGATGTATAATGAGATATAAAATGTAAGTCGCTCTAGATAAGGGTGTCCGCCAAATGCCTAAATGTAGATATGTGTGTGTATAAGCATAGTGAAGCATAATTTACAGTCATGTGTAAAAGTTTGTGCTCCTTGTTTTAATTCTATGTTTTTTTGTGTGTGAAAATATATAAAATCATCTGGTCGTTAATTAATCATCAGCAGTTGACCAGACCTCTATAAAAGCAGAAGTAATGGCAGTTTGCTGGTCTGGAGCATTCAGGTGTGTGTTAACACAATGTGTGTGTTAACACAATACCAAGATGGGAAGACATAAGCAATGGTCTTAGAGAAGCAATTGTTGCAGCTCATCAATAAAACTGTTTTCAGCAATTTGGAGTTTAAAGATTATTTAAAGATGAAACGTATATAAGACAGTTGCCAATCTTCCCAGGAGTGGACGTCCCAGGTCAGAACATGCAATGCTCAAAGAAATACAAAAAAAGAAAAAAAGAGATACATGTCAGACCCTACAAGCCTCACTTAGCGTGTTAAATATTAAAGTCCATGACAGCACAATTAGAAGAAGACTGAGTAAGTATGAATTAATTGGAAGGGTTGCTAGGAGAAATCTCTTCTGCCTTAAAAAAAATCAAGGAAGCACGACTGAGGGTTGCAAAACTGCAAAAACTAGTGCGAAATTTCACAGGGAGCCAATGCAGTGTGGATAAGATAGGGGTGATGTGCTTGTATCTTCTGGTTCTAGTGAGGACTCTGCTGGATTCTGGACTAACTGAAGCTTGTTTATGCACATAGTTGAACAACCAGACAGTAAGTCGTTACAATAGTCCAACCTAGATGTGATAAATGCATGAACTAGTTTTCCTGCATTGTTTAGTGACTATATTCCTTATCTTGGCAATATTTCTGAGATAAAAGAATGCTATCCTGGTAATATTATCTACAAAACCTTCAAATGAAAAACTTGAATCTATAATCACACCAAGGTCTTTCACCAGAGGCCATCAGAGGCCAATAGGAGGTCATATACTACGTTAACAAGTGTTGTCCTGTGCTGTGATGAGGCCTGATACAGTTTGTGTTTGCTATTTCTATGTAGATATGAACATACTGTAGCTGCTGCGCTACTCCCTTTTCCATAATCTTAGCAATGAATGGGAGGTTTGATATGGAATTAAGGGAGGGTACTTAGTATTGCCTTACTAATTTTTTTCTTTTTGATTAATTTTTTGTTAAATAAATAATTGCACAGTAGAAAAAGTTATTTGTTGTTCATCTGAGGTTGTATTTGCCTTATACTAAAACTGCTATGATCATAAGATTTATATAATGTTCTTACACAAAAACATGTAATTCCCATATTAACTGCACCATTCAAAAAATAGCCAAATACTTCAAAATATAAAATTTTTTTTTATAAAAAAAATGTCAGTTTGGTTTCAAATGTGTAAATGCTTATAAAAATAGTATTTAATTGGATAATTATTGCAGTGACAAGTACTGTATGTTTAAAATGACAACAATTCTTTAAACCGTAAACTGATGCAGGTTATCACTTTCTAGACAATTATTGTTGAAAGATGTATCCTGTAGTCATGTTTCAGAAGCATCAAATTATTGGCCTGCATCAAGCAAAGACAACAACTCTGGTGACTTCTAAAATTACTAAAATTTTGTTAAGAATGGTCTATCACATTATTAAAACCAATGCTCCCTAGCAAACAGATACCTTTTTTATCTGATTAGTCTCACTAAGTGATTTTCTTATGATCACACAGCTGTTTAACCCTGAACATGTGAATTTTAAAATTTTATCACTTTGTGTGTGAGTGTGTGAACTGTATATGTGGAAATGCACTTACTTTGACTATCAAACATAGCACTAAATTGTACTGTTGATTTTTCAACAATGCAACTACCCCAAGCATTTAAGTGATCTCTGTCTACGCTCAGTATTCTTCCAGGTTTTAATAATGCCTTGAACACTTCTTAACCCAATTAGAGTCACTTTATTTTTCCTTATTAATACAATAAGCAAATACTGTATTCTTAGGCTCATATGCAATATTTATCACTCTTTTTTTATTTATTTTTATAATAAGCAATATTTAGTGTTGAATAGTACAGACACTGCTATAATTGTCACAAACTAACCTGAGTAGACCAGAAGACGTAGCTTTAGCGGTTAGCCCTTTGTAGCATGGATGGTTAACCCAAATGCGGAGTAACATGAGTAGGCAGGATAACCACGCGATTATTTTAAGGACTCTTGTAAGAGCCATATTTCATTTTTGTGATTTGTTGTTGTTTTTATTTCTATTTCATTAGTTAAGCATTAAGCATTATT
>JAQMYJ010000012.1:26940536-26950933 GCA_030014305.1 Clarias laeviceps | reverse complement strand
AGTGGCAACTTGGCGATGCTGGGGCTCGAACCCCCGACCTTCCGATCAGTAACCCAGTAACCCACAGCCTTAACCGAAATTACTTGCTCTTACTCCTACTCCTAAAAATAGGACCAAATCACTGTGAGAATTTTTGGCCACGATTTTCCTACTCTGAGGCGTTGATCTCTTGTGAGTCTATATTCCTCTGGAGATTCTCGCACAAAACAAAAAGCAAAACTAACAAAAAAAATAAACCACAGGGACTGCTACTGTCCATGGTACTGGGAGATGAGGTGCACAGAAAGGTGATCTACTGGCAGTGCTCTGTTAAACTTACCCCACAGTTGACTTCCGTAAGTCACCACTCACCCAGTCTCGCTCATTTTCTATAAGGCTTATCCTGTACGTGGTCATAAACAGAGCCTATCCCAGGGGAATATCAACTGCAGAGCACACATGGACACATTCACATGCTACGGGCAATTTGGAAATGCCAGTTCTCCTATTGTGCCTTTTTTTTAGACTGTTGGGCAAAACCGGAGCACCCAGAGGTAATCCGCCATGGGGTTAAACCAGCATGGGGCTTAACACAGTATATGACTTCAATTGCCCCTTACCAGTTCATAAGTAAACAAAGTATGCATGTGGTACCTGGTGCAGTACAAGTTGGACAATTAAAAAAAAATCTTTTGTGACTTTAACTGGCGGCATGTTGACTCAGTGAGTAGATGGATGGATGCATGGAGTTTGTATGGTCTCCCTTGGTGCTTGGTGGGTTTCTTCCGGGTACTCTGGTTTCCTCCCACAGTCCAAAAGCATGCAGATTGGGCTAATTGGCGTTTCCAAATTGCCCCTAGTGTGTGAATAAGTGTGTGAGTATACGCGTGTGTGTCTTGCGATGGAATGGCACCCTGTCCAGGATGTACCCTCTCATGCCCTTGTGACCCTGTATACTAGATAAAACAGTATAGATGATGAGTGAGAGTCTATATGGATGTTGCATGGGTCATGGGATGTACATTTGGGTCTGCAGGCTGAAATACCAGAGATGAGAGAAATGCCCAGATTGGTTTGAGCTGACATGAAATCTATCGTCATCAAAGAAATGCCCTTTTACAACAATTGTGAGTAAACCTTGCTGTGGTTGTGCTACAAAAGCAAACGAAAGAAGGTTCCACTCCTATTAGCCAAGAACAAAAATCTGAGGTTACCATGGTCATAGACTCACTGAAGACTGAAGACAGTTTAAGAAAAAGGTGTTCAGTTAAAAAAAAAAAAATCTTTATTTCTCTTTGTTGGGTGATTCCATGCCCATGGTTGCCTCAGATTCCTGTTCTTGTCTAATGGGGTGTAACCCATTGTGGTCTTCTGCTGTTCCATCCACCTCAAGCCTCAATGTTCTGAGGTTTCTGAGCACAGGTGTTCAACACAGCTGTAAACAGTGATTATATGAGCAACTATATCCTTCCTGGAAGCAAAAACCAATCTGGCAATCTATCTGTAACCACCCTTATCAACAAAGCAATTCCACCCATTGATTGTATAAATGCATAAATGAGCATTTGAACAGGTCCTTTTATAAAAATGGATGATGCAACAGACATTCAAGAGAGAAAAAAAAGCGTAATTCGAGCAACTGTGGCCTTATGCCCAACTAAAGATTTCTTTCTAGATACGTTCCTAGTTCAGGGCACATATACCAATTCTCAGATAATGCCCATACTATTGGCCAAATAATAATAATGCCAAAAATAATGCCCAAACCTGTATTCAGGTTTGGGGGTGGGGGGGTGGAGCCTATCCCAGGAGACTTAGGGCATGAGGCAGGGTACACCCTGGCCGGTGTGCCAATCCACACACACACACACACACACACACACACACACACACACACACACACACTCTCATTCACGCACTACAGGCAATTTGGGAATGCCAATTAGCCTAATCTGCAGGTCTTTGGACTGTAGGAGGAAACCAGAGTACCCGGAGGAAACCCACCAGGCTCGGGGGGTGAGGGTGGGGACATGTAAACTCACACAGAGACAGGAAAATAGTAAATATTTTTATTGAACTGCTCAAACACTTAATTTATTTTTAGATGGTAAATTCTGGTATGAATTGTGGTTCCCCCTAATAATTAGTATATTGGCATGAAGATGACATTAAGGTAAGAGCAAAAAAAAAACCATCACCTCTGTGACGGAGCTTCCGGGTATCATATTTCATAATCCATGTAAACCAACACAACAAAGCCATGTCACTATGCACTACATTAAGATGGCCTGATGAGCGTCATAGCAATTCTTTGGAAGACGATCTCAATCTATGGAAGTGAATGAAATCGCCTTTTGGGTTTGCCAGAGGATTCAGCATTTTCCACCCCCACTTGCTGGTTCTTTCTGTTTATGAGTTGATCACTTCAGTTCTGTCTCTACAGTGAGAACTGCTCATATTACATATCATTGTATGCTAATGCCGGACCCCTATACAAACATTCTCCTTAACAATGCTTGTATTTTTGGCCAATTTGTCCCCAGAATCAATGGACGGGTGATGTGTGGCCTAATTGCTGTTTCCATAATGATGCTCACTATCAATTACTCATTTATATCCCCATGATAGGCAACACTCTTCCATTCTGAGCAATGGGAAGGAGCTGATTGAGAGTGAGACAGTGAGAGGGGCTGCCTGTGCCCAGATCATGTGCCATATGGTCTCCTGCCAGCTGGATCTGCTTGTCCAATGTTTCTGGTTGGTCAGTAACATGGTCATGGTCATTGGACCTACTCTGATATTTTTGGAAGTGGTCATGTGATGACCTGCTCTAGCAACACATGATCAAATGATGCTGTAATGTCACACTTGGTCAGCAGCCACCTGCTGCAGACATCTTGGAACTGCTGGGCAGAGACAATTGAGCAATCATCCTTGCTAAATCTAAGTGTATGGAAGCATTGATGCTGTTGTTCCATAGTTGGGCCAACAAACTGCAGGATTGCCTTTTTATTTGTGGGCTGTTTTGCCATGTGCTGTTTGGCAGTTGGAGTAAGCAGCCGGCCAACTTTGGCTTGGGCTTCAAATGCATTTCTAAATAATTTTTTAAAAACAGTATTTTCTAGCAGACAATCTAAATTCTATCCTAGTATTTTCTCAATTACCAGGATTCTCACCAGTGCTGCAGTGCAATGTCTGCCTGCAGTCTGCATGTGCCATTGTACGGTATGAAAAGGGTCACATCTCACATGGCTAAATGTAGGCTAAAATCAGCACCTAGAGCATATAATTCAAGTAAGACCTGTGTTTGTACATGTAGCATAACCACAAATTTATTTTAAGAAGTAAAGTAAGTTTGCCTGATCTATGCAATCAATTTAAGTGTGTTGTGCTCTTGGATTTTGAGTGGATCAATAGGAGTCCTGATAGCACAAATTTGTTATTTATTCACTTTGTGCACAATCTACCATCAGCTGATCAACTGATTCACTGTTGGTAAATCTTGAAATTTATAATGCAACATCCAGACTTGAAAGTTGATGGGGTGAAATGAAAAAAAGAAAAAAGAAAATCTGCTTTATAAGTAATATGTAGGATGTAATTGTGGGAGAGTTCTTATAGTTCATTCTTAATGTTATATACACTGTATTGTGGATCAGGCTAATGTTTTATGTCATCATGTCCTGGCTCACCATGGGTAAAGTAGTGTCTAATGCTGAACACCTTGCTGAAATACGTGCTAAAAGAAAGGAAGTTAAGTGGAAAAGGGGACGTCTCAAAAAGCTCCACAAGGCTCTTGCAGCAGCTACTCGAGACCTGCTGCCTCATCCTTGAGCTGGATCGACCTCTGCTGAGAAAAAGATATTGTGATATATTTATGAGCAATTGTATACAGGGTCTTGGACAGAGAGACAATGACATAGACTCTGGATAATCTGTGAAATGTGTGATTCGTTGTTACTGTACCCATAACTCGGAAGACGTAGTTGTTTGGGTCATGGATATCAATAGCAGTTGTCAGGCTGATAGTTGCTTTTTCTATGTTAATTTCCTTTTATGGTTATGGTAATCCTAAAGACAACAGGAACCCAAACTCTGCCAAGTGTGTGTGTGTTAACTATTATCACAAACATCCCACATCTCTGTAAAATGTATGTTGGGCTTTAATGGTAAAAAACAAAACAATACTTTGGAGAAGCTGTTAAGGAAATAATTTAAGAACATAAGTCACAGAACAAGGGTATATAACGAGCTCTGATGTACATAGGTTCCATCTGAAGTTTTAAAACTTTTGGTTATTTTGGCTACATTTTATCCTTGTCCTATGTACTCTAATGTGTTTTCTTATATTGCTTTATTACTCTGATGACCCAAAGTGATGGGTGTATCAGGGCAAGAAAGGAAGTGTTATATCTGGTTTTGCTTCAATTAGGGAGGTTGAGACTCTCCAGTTTTGTGGCAGTAAAATGTCCTAAATAGCAGTTAATAATAATGTACTGTAACTGGATGTAAAAATCTATTTAGAACTTGTTTGAGAATATCCATTTGAGACAGTGGGCAATTAGACAGTGGGCAATGGGTCCACAATAAAAATTGTAACTGTGCAACTATAATTATCAAGTAATTCACCAGTCCATGGTCCAACCGCTTAAAGACCTCTAAAAAAGTATCAGAGTTGTCCTGGAAAGTCATCTTGGGTACAGTGATGCCAATGAGAGATGTTTTGAGTGCCAAGGAAGGTCATGGTTTGACCTTCCTTGGCACTCAAAACAAGGAAGAACTTCCTTTCATCAAACTGTTAAATGGTAACTGGACATTTCCACTTATGCTGGAACCCGTCAATGTAGGGAGATTGCTTTTAGCCTAGCCCGAAGCTGCCCACTTCATTAGAGTCTTTGCCTTTATGCTCCTTGGGGATGTGATTTATAGCTTTCTCACAGGACTGATATAACTTTCCAATGGTCACCTGTTTACCTGTTTCAACTACTTGTTGTGTACACATACTACAGTATATATCCTTTACAAGAGGTTTCCTCTGTTACATTATACTATGGTAATTTACAATCTTCTGAGTAGCATTTTAGACTTATATAATTTTTCCTCCAGACTCCTTGTTTTTGATTCTTTTTTTTAGAGTACTGTAGCAGGATTCAGCTCCAGAATCAGTTTTATGAGATGCAGTAGTTCCTCAACAGAATTACAAGAAAGGGGTTCTTTCCTACTGCTTTATGACTCTGTTGTGGTTATTACCTTCTGACTTGAATATATAGTAAGTATGCACTTCACCATCCTGTTTGCAATTATTCTTCACTGATTGGATGTCGTTTCTTTCCTTCGGCCTCTTTTTCACTCTGTCACATCTTGTACTCTGTGTATTCCCGTGTAGATTAATCTCATTGTGGGGTGACAAGCTGTCATGTATTTTTGTTTATTTGTGTTTGTATGTGTGTGTCTGTGTGATAGAGAGATTTTTATTCTAAAGAAAGAGCATGAGAGTTCCCTGGTGCTTTATATCCCCCAACCACTTCACAACACACAAACATCTAATAATGAATAAAAGCAGGAAAGGAAAGAAAGGAAATTGAAGAAAAAATGAAATGGCTGTCAACTCTGTCACCATCCATATGCTGTTCACCATTAAGCTATAGGCCAGCTTACTGTTTCTATGTGTGTGTGTGTGTGTGTGTGCGTGTGCATGTGAATTTACTTCTGATCTCCTTTGGGATTGCTATATATGCACCATCATCAGTTGCTGCAGCTGAATATTTCATTTGGTTTCATCAGACACACACACTCGCGTGGTGCGTGCGCACACACATACACACAGCAAACTCAATGTGGTCAAAATCTTGGAATTCTTTTTTCGTTTTTTCTTTTTGTGTTTTTTTTTTTAATTATTTATGACTCACCTGTTAGAGTTATTACTCTTTTTCAGGTCAGAATGATGTAGATGATTAAAAGTGATCACTTATGGACAAGCAAACCTCCTCCCTCAATCCCTAATCCACCTTTATACACATTTCCACTCTCTTGGCCAGCCAGAAATAAATACGCCTGCGGTGACGTGGGTGGTTTATGACATTCAGAATCTGCTGGTCCACTCCTATTTTTTATATACAATATAATGGGACCTGTAACATAGACACAAGAAAAAATATCATTGGCTAAAGTGCTGTATCATTGGTGAGTGCTGGCTAAAATGTCTGTAGCACTACTTAGTATATGGTTTTGTAGACGTATGCTATTTATTGCATGTCACCATATGTTAAAATGAATAATGTACTGTACTTCATACTATGTGGCATAACAGATTACAGCTGAAATATTGCAGTGGATATATTTTACTGGAAGTTTTGTTAAAATAGGCATTGCAAGAATTTTTTATTTTTTTTTTACAAATGGCATAATGGGTGGCACGGTGGCTTAGTGATTAGCACTAGGGTTGATTTCCCGGCCAGGTTCCATTCCCGCATGTGTGTGCGTGGAGTTTGTTCTCTCCATGCTTGGTGGTTTTTCTTTGGGTATTATGATTTCCTTCCACAGTTTAAAGACATGCAGATTAGGCTATTTGCCATTCCCAAATTGTCCTATAGTGGTTGAATGTGTGTGTGAGTATGTGTGTGCCATGCAATGGATTGGCACCCATCCAGGTAGTACCCCACCTTCTGCCCTAAGGCTCCTGGGATATGCTCCGGGGCCTCTGTGACCATGTATACAAGATAAAGTGGTACAGACAATGAGCGAGCGAGCAAATGACATAACGCTTATATTGAATAATCTACATAAAGGTAATTGAAAATGCAGGGTAACACATTAAATGCAAAATTTCATAAACCTATTAAGAAGGCATGAAGACTTTTTCCAAAGAATTTTCCACAAAATAGTGATATATATGATATTTGACATTGTGCTTAAAACTTTATAGCAGTTTCCCTTATCAAAGCATATTTTTTAGAAGTCATGCCAAAATCATAACCACTCAAAATTCTTATCAAGCAGCTGATGATCTTCAGTATTAATCCTATATCAGAAGTCATGTGAGAACAAGAGGCTGTAGCAATTTTAGCTCACTAGCTTGCATTAGTATCTAATCATTTGCCAAGAAGTTTCACTCTCAGGTCCCTTCTGATCTTCTAATAATGTTTGCTTTTGTTTATATAGTTAAACCGTGTATATTACTTGGTTAAACCTAGAGAGGAGAGGAGGAGGGAGGGGGCTACTGTGTAGGATGACTTTCACACACACGTATGCGAGTGCGTGCACAAACACACACACACACACACACACACACACACACACACAAACTATAACAGAATTGCTGTTCTGTCGGAAAATGTCTTAAACCTCTCTAATGAAATGGTATTGTAAACAGTACACGCCGCACAGATGTTGACTATACGAGTGATGCATGCACACTGAGACTGAGCATGGGAGAGGATTACCCACAATCCCACAGCGAGAGAGAGAGAAGAACCATTGGCTCAGTTGTGATCACGTTACGCTCAGCAGACAAAGCTGTACAATTCACCTTTATGGATTTTTCCATTGGCATCCAGTGAAACATCACCCCATTATTGAAAGTCTAATTGTTATGCCGTATTTGGAACTTCAGGTTGCTTAACAGTTTTAACAGCTTTATGACAATAGCACTTCTTTAACAAAAGCTAATATAATAAAACTATAAAATGAGTAAAAGCATTACACACAGACTACACATATATAGCAAGATAACTAATGTTACAATAAATGATAGCGGGAAAAGTTGAAGTGGTTTCCATTGCTAGGTAGTAGACAAGACACTCTGGAAAGCAATACAGATATTGAGTTCACAGATAGAGCACACAGCATGTCTGTATTTGTCTGCTGATTTTTAAACTTGCCATCTTTTTTCACCTTATTTCTGTGTGACCTTGTGCTAATGAGGGTGTGAGCATGAGAGCAGCTTTTTCAGCACACCCTGGAGGCACCATCCAAATACAACAACCCCCACTACTCTCTTTCACATTAGTGCACACACACACACACACACACGCGCACACACACACACACACACACACACACACACACACACATACACCATAAGCACAACCCTGTGGTTTTAAGGGAAAGAGTTTGAAAGAGGAAGAGTGAATGTGTTAGTAAGGCAGAGCAGCAAAGAGAGATAGAATCAAACGCATAGTGAATGAAAAGGGGATAAACTGCTTCGACTGAGGAACTGGTGAAACTCCATTTGAAAGTAAGTACCATGCATAAGAATGTTGGGACAGAGAGAGAGAGACGAGATAGCAGATTCACCACGGAGCCTGAAGGAAGTTGTGTGCTCAGAATACATCACTTCGAGGCATCTGTGAGCATGGAGGAAACAGGTAGAGGTGTTCCGAAGAGATTTGTGGTCAGACTTTATGCTCTGGTGTGCAAGTGTATGCAGACAGGCTTCACAGTGTCTCTGTATCTCAAGGGTGTCATTTCATCATCTCTGCAAAACAATCTCCTGGTTAAACCAAAATGTCCAAAGGTGACAGCTGGACTTATTCTGAGGCTTAATCCTGATGACAATGATATGGCATGGCTAGGAGTGATTGTGATGAATAGAATGAACTTAGGAGTGTGTTTCTATTGGAGATATTTTTTCTCTGTGTCATCACCTGAAGTGGTTATCTAGGATGCTTTATCATAACCATAGCACAAACTTCTTTTCTTCCAAACATTGTATAAAGTAAATAAATGAAAAAAAAAATCCAATTTTGTTTTTTGTTTTTTGTTCCATGTATTGAAGTGACATCGCCTTACATTGGTGGTGCTTAACGTTTTCTGACTTTCCCCCAAAGCGTTTGGTTTAAATGTCATGTTTTGTAGCAATTGAACTATTATCAGTAAAAAGCATAGGTTTGTTTGTTTCTTGTCTGGGAGAGATAAAGGTGAACGTTTCAGCGCAGTAATGAAATGTCTCCCATTCTTTCTTATCGTTGGCTGCATCGTCATAGCCACATACGGGCATTTTAAAATGATATATTTAGAACATATTTTAGTTTAAAAGAACAATGAAAACCAACAACTAACAATTAAAGTTCATTGTAGTGTCTATACAATGTCTATATCATTATATCAAATAATACCTATGTATATATTTTGAGGGGAATAATTTGAGGTTATAACTTGCTGCTTATATAATCGAATATAAAGTAGCCTGAGTGAAAAAAGGAGGGCCTCAACGTGCTTGCTGTTGCTATAGTTATTCACTATTCTACCACAGTCACTCCAGCCAAACCAAACATCTTTCTCCCATCCATCTGCACACAAAAGCGATTACGTGAACGCCTACCCTGAGAAGACACTTAGCATCATGTATAGTGAGTGTGTAATGAAACGTCTAACTAATAATTGTTAAAATTAAATTATTAGCAAAAAAAAAAAGCCAAAGTGATAAAAATCATTCTGAAAGGTGCTTCCAAAATTGCCTCCTAAAACATCCTAAAATAGAAAAATTCTATCCTGTGTTTTCAGTCAGGGTGTGCACTCTTACTGGGGACATCAGTAAAAGTCTGTGTGCATCTACGATGCCAAGTATATCAGCATGTCCTTGGCATCCCCTCAAATAGGTGAAGAAATGCTTACAGGGACTGAATATCCTCTTTCGCTCTCCTCCCCATGGCTTTATTTTCCTGAGACTTCCATTTAAAGACAAACAGTATTGTTAGGGAATAGAATGCACAACCTGAGCATAAACCTGCATACATGTGTCTCACATGACTGTTATAATTTGAACATGCCTGAGACTCTTACAGCACAGCTTTCAACTCGAGGTAACAGGAGGCCAGAGATAAAGCAGTTACACTAAAAGTCTGTGAGGAGAGTGACAGGGACCTCTCTATATATTTATAGAGATGTCTGATGTAGTGGTCTCTCAGAGAAGCAATGCTTTGAAAAAGACACATCATGTCAGTACTTTGATGCATTCATGCACATATTTTAAAACAGAATACATACTCTTTGAAAGTATTAGAACAACCAGACCAGTTTTTTTTTTCCATATACGCTGATATGCTGAAAACATACAGTGGGGCAAAAAAGTATTTAGTCAGCCACCAATTGTGCAAGTTCTCCCACTTAAAAACATGAGAGAGGCCTGTAATTTTCATCATTGGTTTACCTCAACTATGAGAGACAAAATAAGAAGAAAAAATCCAGAAAATCATATTGTAGAATTTTTAATGAATTTATTTGCAAATTATGGTGGAAAATAATTATTTGGTCAATAACAAAATTTCATCTCAATACTTTGTTATATACTTTTGTTGGCAATGACAGAGGTCGAACGTTTTCTGTAAGTCTTCACAAGGCTTTCACACACTGTTGCTGGTATTTTGGCCCATTCTTGTTGATGTTTTGGGGCTGTCGCTGGGCAACATGGACTTTCA
>JAQMYJ010000012.1:26918990-26930715 GCA_030014305.1 Clarias laeviceps | reverse complement strand
GTCTTCCCAGCCTGGTGCAGGTCTACAATTTTGTTTCCGGTGTCCTTTGACAGCTCTTTGGTCTTGGCCATAGTGGAATTTGGAGGGTGACAGTTTAAGGTTGTGGACAGGTGTCTTTTATACTGATAACGAGTTCAAATAGATTAATACCGGGAACGAGTGGAGGACAGAGGAGCCTCTTAAAGAAGTTAAGTTAAGTTAAGTTACAGGTCTGTGAGAGCCAGAAGTCTTGCTTGTTTGTAGGTGACCAAATACTTATTTTCCACCATAATTTGCAATTAAATTCTTTAAAAATCCTACAATGTGATTTTCTGTTTTTTTCTTTTCTTTTGTCTCTCATAGTTGAGGTATACCTATGATGAAAATTACAGGCCTCTCTTATCATTTTAAGTGGGAGAACTCGCACAATTGGTGGCACAGGCCGCTTCTGGGTTGCGGTCGACTCCGGAGTAGACTCCTGCCTCCAGCGCAGTAGCAGACACCCTAGCAGCCCCACTTAGTGTGCTCACCAAGAGGAACGCAGAGTGATTTAAAAGGACAGAGGAGGCACAGCGGGGCTTTGAGGCCATAAAGCATCCTGCGCATGCCGGACTCCAAGACCCGATTTGTGGTAGGTCTAGACACATCTGATATAGGTGTCGGCGTAGGTCTCTCCCAGCATTCCGGGAAGGACCAGAAATTACATCCCTGCCTATTTCTCATATCCTTTGTCCCTGGCTTAGAGAAATTATGGCATTGGAGCTCCTTGCCATAAAGTTAGCCCATGAGCAGTGAAGGGGCTGCCCCTTGGCTGGAGGGGGCCAAACGTCAAATATTGATTTTCACTGACCACAAAAATTTAGAATACATCCGTCCGGCCAAATGTCTAAACCCCCGACAAGCCGGGTAGTCTCTCTCTTTACTTGGTTTAATTACGTGCTCTCATTCCGACTGGGCTCAAAATCTTAAGCCAGTTGCCCTCTCATGTCAGTGGGACCTGCCTCTAGAGAACCTGGTAGTTGAAAGCATCATCCCAGTCCTATGCATTTTGGTCCCCGTGCGCTGGGCCATCAAGCAAAAGGTCATGCAAGCACAGCAACGGGAATCAGATCCGGGAGGTGGGCCCCGGGAAGCTATATGTTCCTGCCTCCATTCATCCCCAAGCACTCACGTGGGGCCAAACGTTTCCGTTGACTGTGCATCCAGGGACCACTAGAACCCTCAAATTCTATGGTGGCCCTGCATGAAGAAGGATGTTCGTGGCAGCCTGCTCGACCTACTCACAGAACAAAGAGCCCCGCACATGGCCTGCTGGGTTACTGCGACTAATACCCTATACCATCATGCCCATGGTCCCATCTTTCCTTGGACTTTGTCACAAGCTTGTCTGCTTCCAAAAGAACATGGTCAGGTTGCTAATGGTGCATTGCTTCTCCAAAGCCTGTAGGTGTATTCCCTTACCAAAACTCCCGTTGGCAAAAGGGATGGCACATTTAATTCTCCAAAACGGTCAGAGCCCTCCTTTTGTGCAGGAGAACGGATGTGGCTGTCCACTAAGTACATCCCACCAAGGCTCAAATCTAAAAAAGTGGGGAGGATCAATCCCATGGCATACCGTCTGGCACTTCCCTGGTTAATGAAAAGCAACCCTACCTTCCATGTGTCACAATTGAAACTAATGCTGTGTCTTGGTCTAGTTTTGGCCGAAAGAGAAAATTTCCTGTCTTGATTTGTCCCCAGATAGTGACATGTAATTTTTATTACATGAGGCTATGGAAGAAAATAATATGCTTATATAATCTGTGTAATAATTCAGGGATGCCTGAAGGTGTGTGTGAATGTGTTTTCTGAGGGTTTTCCAGTCTAGGTGAAACTGAACGTTACTCAGTGATTTTAGTGTAGCAACAAAATAAATATTTTGTGGTTAATTAACTTATATTGAGTTAAATTTAGTTAACAGGGACAGTGTTAATTAAATTCTGACAGTTTTGAAAAGCTTCTATTAAAACATCACTGATGATGTGTAGTGTGTTTGACAGCATCCTGGCGCACAATTTTATTATCACCCAACACTTGCTTGTGAAATGTAGAGGCTTAATTTTAAGTGGATTATGCATTCTGTTTATTCAAGTAACAGCCTGACAGATACACACAGACCGCATTTGATGTTTATTTCATATGTAATACATTTATTAACATCTTTTAGTTTTGCTAAAAAGTTATGATTGTGTTCATGAAATTGTCAGGACTTTGCTGAGACAATTCAAATGTTCTAAATATTAAATTTCTTAATAAAGAATGTTTTAAGCTTCTTTACACTTTTTTGTCAGTTCCAGTTGATTTTTTTCTTCTCAGGGATGGTGATGTAGTTATGTTTGTTTTGATAATTCCAGGACCAAAACCAAACAGAACTAATGCCTGCATTCTCATGCTAGAAATGTAAAACCTGTAAGAATTAATGGTTTGCTGATAAAAATTATTGAACATCAATATATTTACAAAAACTTTATTTAAAATTTAAATGGAACTAAAATACTGTATTTTTGAACAGCATCAACTTCTGCAAGTGAAGTTCAGGATGTAGTCATAATTTCATGTCAGTAGTATCACAATATGAACCTCTCCAATGATGGTGGCATTGTTTAGCTGTAAAAACAAAAAACAATCACAACCATAATTACAGTCACATTAGCCATGTACCCGTCATGCTTGGGAACATTTATTCATTCATTCACCTTCAGTAATCTCTTTATCCTACCTATACTTTACTGTTTTATCTCATCTTAGTTGAAAAGAAAAAAAACTTTTTCAGTATTCATTAAGAATTTGTATCAACAATGACAACAACATTCCTGTTGGACTAATAGAAGACTGTGATTTTTATCAACTATCTTGTTCTGCTTTGATTCTGCACATACATACAAAATATCATTTTCTGTTTGAAACATGACCAACAGCACTCAAATTCACCAGTAAGGCAGATAAAGGCAGAATGGCAGAAAGTATTAAGTAGTTTTACAAGACAAAGAATTGTCAATATATAAAACATAAATAGTTTAAATTGTGTAATACTAATAATAATCCAAAAATTATTTAGAAATATAACAAAAGTTATAATTTGATGGAATTTGTATGCTTCAAATAAGGTAATTCTATCCTGTGTCGTGGCTGGACATACTGTATAGATGAACAGTTAAGTGCAGATTGACAGATCTTTTAATCTTGGTAATCAAATACCAGGGATTACGGGATTGCAACAACAATAATAAGGCTTGGTATAGACTGGTACAAACGACACTTAGTATAATTAGTAATTATAATAGTATTAGTATTTCCATAAGCCCACAACGTGAAGAGAATTCACAGAATTGGGACTAAACAGCTAGGTGGCCAGAATAAAAATACTTTTTAGTGAGCATGATCAGAAAAAAGGCTTCAATTTGCTAGGCATAAAAATTTTACTTTGAAACCATGCAAAAAGTACATGAGGTCAGATTGGTGGTACTCCAGAGTGATAGGTGCATCAGGGTAAGAAGGGAAGCATATAAATGTTCCACATGCATAGTTGCCATAGTACAAGCCTATGGAGGCAGGGTTATGATCTGGGATTGCTTTAATTGCCCAGATCCATGGTACAGCAATGTTATGTGGCAATAAAATGATGTCAGCTGATAAAATAATTATAATGAATAAACAGATTATCACATCAATGGAGTTTTTCTTCCTTAACGGCAGAGCCATGTTCCAGGATTCAAATTGTGAAAGAGTGGTTCAGGGAGCATTTGTAATCATTTTGACACATGAACTGGTTAATGCTTAATGCTTCAGCATACAAAGACATTTTGGACAATTCCATGCTTCCAATTTTTTGCTAACAGTTTGGGGATGACCCTTCCTGTTCCAACATGACTGCGCACCAGTGCACAGAGCAAAGTCCATAAAGACATGGATGAATGAGTTTGGTGTGAAAGAACTTGAGCCTGCACAGAGTCCTGACCTCAACTGAATAGAACGCCTATAGTGTATTTATTCTCATCCATCACTGTCTGACTTAAAAAATCCACTTCTGAAAAAAATGGTCAAAAATTCCCATAAACAGATTCCTAAATCTTGTGGAAAGCCTCCCCAGAAGCATTAAAGCTGCAAAGGGTGGGCCAACATCATATTAAACCCTATGGATTAAGAATTGGATGTTACTCAAGTTCATATGCATGTGAAGGCAGGCAAGTGAATACTTTTGGCAATATAGTGTAGCACATGCTGGACTGCCATGGAGGCGGAGGTATAACATTTCTGCCAGAGTGCCTGAAGACAAAACTACGGAAGCCTACCCCCTCATCCTCAACTCCCATTATCGGCATGCCATTTGAATGAATCGGATCTCGTCAGCCTGCTTCCTAAATTTGCACAAAGAGTACACATGAGTACATCTTGGTCCTGTGAGACTACAGTATGGAACCTGATACCCTGAAGCAGTTCATTTGTGGACGGCCATCTTGAAGAATATCGCCTGTGGGTGGTTCTCCTCTTTAGCCAGGTTGGCCTGCCTAAGCAGCTGAATATTGACCAAGATACTCCTTTCATGTCCAAACTAATGAAAGATGTGTGGAAGCTGTTGTAGATGTGGCAGATCCATATGTCAGGGCACCATCCTCTGTGCTTCAACCAAACACCTAGGCAAAAGTGTGTGGCTAATGAAGATGGACAAAACTGGGATCTCAGCTGGCATTTTCCCCCATTGTGGCTTCTTCTTACTCTTCTTTCCGCCACTCTACCTAGGAGGAGAGACACAGGTATGTATGGCATGACACCTGCTTTCATGGCATATTTTCCCTGGCAATCCTTGATGGTGAAATGGGCTGGTGGAACCTCCTTCTGATCACTATGAATACAGGATGACTGAGGGATGAGCTACAGTAGCATTACTGCACTTCTCATGTCTATGAGAGCTGGCAGTGGAGCTTCGCCAATTCTGACCCAGTACATGGGAGCCAGGATGCTGTTTATGGTGGTGTGGCTGTCAGCACAGAGAGACCTCAGGAGGATGCCAATTTTGTTAGTTCATGTTTGGTGCCATAGGCTCATCCTGGGGCAGATCGGAGCAACATAGAGCTGGGAGAGCTTTGCGGTGGTGAAGTAGATAGTATGGGGTAATTTTTTTTCAGGATCTCAGTGTGGTGAGGGTGTCTTCCAATTCATCTGTCATGTCCTAAAGTGATGAAAGACCACACATCCCCACTGCCTTCCTTTCCTCTTCTCGATTGCAGATTAGGCTGTATAATCCATATCCACCTTCAGCCGGTCATAGACTTTGGCCTCATCGGCAGAAAGGGGATAAGAATCACACTCCACTCCCACTTTGACCATCTGTTCATCTCTTCTCTCCTTTTGAAGATCTAAAGAAAGTCTTCAAGGTCATTGTGGGGAGTAAGCTTAGACTGGAGTCAATAGCCATCTCTGTGGGGGTCAGGGAGGGGGATATCAAGTGTTTCCAAATCTGAATCTGTAAGGACAGGATATCAGGATGAGTCAATTGGCTTATTCAATTCAATAAAATTTTATTTGTATAGCGCTTTTAATAATTGACATTGTCGCAAAGCAGCTTTACACAATCAAAATAATTAAGTTTGTATGAAATGTGAACGTGTATGAATCAAAATTATAAGATTGTCCCTGATGAGCAAGCCGAGGACGACGGCGACAGTGGCAAGGAAAATTTCCCTGAGATGGTAATAGGAAGAAACCTTGAGAGGAACCAGACTCAACAAGGAACCCATCCTCATCTGGGTGAAAACGGATAGCAGGGATTGATCTGCATAACACTATGTGAGACTGGAAGTTCAGTATAACAGTTTGTTCCTGGAGGCTCAGGTAGACTGTAGGAAATTCCAGTCCTGAACTATTGAGCGACTGAAGTCACAGGTCCTCAGAGAACAGCTGTCTGCGTCAGTCGAGGACAGGACCGTCTTCGTGGAAAAGTGGAACCTTAAACATTCTAGTCAATGTCTGAAGCAAAAGCAAGCCATTTATAGTAAGTGGATGACCACGGTTGGGTAGCAGATTATATGCTTCCAGCCATGGTGAATCTCGGGACCCCACCCCTGTAGTGACATTGTCAAGGGTGCTGAAAACATGCTGTGCTCCCCTCCTTTTGTTTTGGGTGAAGAGTTATGGCTTCATGTGATGTACTGGCTGTGGTGGTGAGTGGGGCTTGGGAAGGTCAGCTCTCTCCCATTAGTATGTCCAGGACATGCAAGCCAAAATTGATTATGTACTCTCTGTGATCCATGAGAGTTCCAACCAGGTGACTGCATGTTACAGCTTCTTTTCAGCTATATCCTGTAAACTCCTGGCTCAATGGCAGGGCCCCTACATAGTCACAAAACAAGTGAGGCCAGTAAACTACTGCCTGTAACAAGTTAGAAAAAAAAAACCCACAGAGTTATGTAATGTTAGGCCTCTTAAAAAGTAAATTGAAGTGTTGCCTGCCCTCTCAGCCCTGGCTGGCTACTGTTTCTCCAGGCCCACAAGGATGCGAGCTGGTCCAGCAGGGGAGTCTTTACTCAGGCTCAGCACAAAGATCTAAGCAAGCTCATTCACAAATATCACAATGTGTTCTCCACTGAATCAGGTTGTTTGTTAATGCCTCTATGGAGCCCTGGAAGCCTGCCATCATGCCATCAAAGTAAAGTTTTATTCTTTAAGTTAAATGCTTCACAATGTCATCACAGAGGAGTCAACCCACCCCTTATCCAGCCCCATGGTTGTAGTGTCCAAGCCTGATGGTTCAGCCCAGCTGTGCAATGATTTCCAGGGACTTGAACCAGGTGTCCGAATTCGATACATGTCCCTTTTCCACAAGTGGAGAACTGGCTGACTGATATTAATAACAAAAATGATAAGAAGTAGCAGTTAGTGAAATTAAAAAAGGCAAAACTGACCTGGGACTAAGTGAAATGGTTGCACTGGTTATCATTTATTGTACATTAACGTGTATTTTCTCAAATTGTCATACATAAAGCTGTTCTTTTCTCTTTATTCATTCTTCAATAAGACAATCACCAGCAACACATTCAATTTATACAATGCTATACCTTAGAATAAATGTGACAGTTGTAAATTAAATCTGGGGCTGAAAATAAGTAACAATTCCACACTTTACTTAGGTACTTTTGACAGGGTAGTGGATTTAGAGCATAAAACAATTCCAAAAATGTTGGTACTGTATGGAAATTGGTAATAAAAAGAGTCATCTGTAAAAATATAAAAAATTTGATGATTTATGAAGTGAATTTAATTGTTTGTTGAAAATATGCACTCATTTAAAATCTGATAACATCCTTCAAAAAAGTTGGGACAGTTGACTGAACAATTTACTGTTCACCATTTTTGTTAATAACACTTTTTAGCATTTGGGCACTGAAAACACCAGTTTTCCGATTATGCAGGTCTTCAGCTGTGCAATTGTATGGGGTCTTTGTTGCCATATTTTTTCCCTTCACAATGCACCAAACATTCTCAGTTGGAGCAGACAGGTCAATCTAGCCTCCATACTTTGTGTTAGCTACAGTGCATGTGTAATCTGAGCAGAATGCAGTTTGGCATTGTTCTGCTAGAAAATATAGGCATGTCTGTGAAAAAGATGATGTTTGGATGGCAGCATATGTTGCGCCAAAGATATGCAAGTTACCCATGCCACAGACACTGGCACAACCCCATACCATGACTGATGCTGGCTTTTGGACCCAACAGCTTGGATGGTTCTTTTCATCTTTGAATCAGAGAACATGATGGATGTTGTTTCCAAAAACAATTTGAAACGTTCTTCCTCATCCTTCATCAATTCAGCTATAATAATAATAAAGGAAAACATGAGAGATGAAACAACTGCAGTTGTGCTGGAGTTTTTAGATAACAATTATTAAGAGACTTGGAAGCCCCACCTACTCCCCATCTCATTATCCCATTTGCTCTCACTTTCTGTCATGATGAATGGAGAATATTTTAAATTATTAATTTGAAATAGACTTTGTGAATGTAATATTTGACTTATCTAACATTAGACAAGTTCTATTTATATTTAGGGAATCAGAGACAACCTTTTTTGGTGCTGAGCCAAACAACACGAATTTACCATTCCTAATTAACTTACATAACTTAATAAACTGCACAAAATCATACATTTCTGCTGTACATTGAAATAGGACATTTATAGAAAGAAGACTGGAACAGGTGTGCGGAGGAAAACAATTACACTTCTTATATGTCACTAGTAACATATGATTTAGAACAATGGATTAGTCTTGGCCTGTTTTTTTTTTTTTTTTTGCTATTAATTAAAATGTCAGGATTCCTGGACATACAGACACACTGTGCACACTAAAACAAATTGTAGTTGTAAAATAATGATACTGCTTACAATTATAATACTCCTAACAATATTGTAGGATTTAGCCGTACTGACAGAAAGAAAGAAATCATTTGTTATGGACAAATATTCATCTATCCTGTAAAATAATATAATCAGTCATAATACAGTCCATGTTCATGGAGCACCCCTGCTTTAGGCTTGGATCACATCTCCATTGTATTTCTTGCTTTTTTGTGAATTCAGTGTTTCATTATCTAAACTAAACTGTATTAATTATGTCGGTGAGCAATCAGCTACGTCTTATTCATTTGTTCTTTCACTCATGATTGATAAGTAAGCCTGGTCAAGGTAAGGTGTGTGTGTATGTGTGCGCGCGCTAACGTGTGTGCATGCATGTATGCATGCCAGGGGAAAGGAGAACGTGGTGAGGGGCACATTGAAAGTGATTGACCTGGTTGGCCTCTGTTATTTTGTAAATACTGTACACAGTGTAAGACACTGGGAGCTCAAACAAGCCTATATGCTATTTATATTTGATTTCAGAAGTCCAGCCCCCATCCCCCCTCCTATTTTTACTCTATTTTTAGAATACAGCAAACTAATTACAATATAAAAGGCATGTAGTGGAAAAATACAGAAATGTACAGAATATACAGTACAGAAGTTGCAGAGCAAATCTGGTTGTCTAGTGTCTAGGTGTAAATTAACCAAGGGTAAAGTGTCAAAATGTTAAATATCCAAGATCAAAAGTTTATATGTATATTTACATATATTTATATGTAAAGTGTATACATATATAAAGTGTATCATATACAAACTGTCAGAAGTAAAGTGACCAAGTGGCAAGTATGGTATTAAAGAGTATGTAATGTTACTCGTTGTTGATAAACTGGCCTATATTCTGCAGTTAAAATTGTTCTTGTCCATCTTGGACGCTTTAAATGTGCTTGACAGATCTGGAGAGAATAGACTGTCTGCTGTGTGCTGGGTGACTTAAGTTTGCAGTCATTTTGGAAGCTTTCCCCAGGCACCATGTCGAGTGCACATCCTGTATGCTTGGGAGCCTGTTGTGATGTTCTCACCACTCTCTGAAGAGCCTTGCAATTGTGCACAGAGCAACTTCCATACCATACAGTGATGCACTCAGGATGCTTTCTATGGTACAGCAGCAGGCATAGTTGTGAAGTTAGTGATGATGTTGGTGTTCAGTCCAAACAAAACTTTAAAAAAAGGTGAACTTACAAACATACACATCAGTGGAGATGCTGTCAGAAAATTCACATGCCTCAAGGTTCACATCGCATACTGTATGACCTAATCTGGCTTCCACATCAGGACAATCATAAGAGGTTTGGTTGTTATGTACATTTTAAATAGTCCACTATAATTTCCTTAATTTTGCGGATGTTTCAAATGAGGTTGTTGCCATCACATTTTACTGACTAACTGCTGATCTCTTTGTAGGCTGGCTCATCATGATGATGAGGCCTAACATGGTTGTGCCATCAGCAAAGTTTAAAATGTTATTGGAACTGTATTTGGTAATGAAGTCATGCATGAACAGGGATTACAGGAGGCAGCTGAGTACACATTGCTGGGAGGCATTTGTGCTGATAATCAATGTGGAGTAGGTCAAGATAACGATTAACTTGTGGTCTGCCCATCGTGAAGTCCAGTTACATAGTGCAGTTAAGCCCTGGTTGTTTAAACTTTGTGAAATTTGGCTGGAAAATTGCTGTTAATAGCAAGTTGTACTCAATGAAGAGCATTTTCACATACTGAAGGTGTTGTTTTTCTCTTACTGGGTTTGAGTAGTGTGCGCCGACATCATCTGTATCTATTTGAGTGGTATGCAAATTCAAGAGGGTACATAGATGCACCCAGGGTTCAATTTTTTCAATGGCTTTTGGGGGCACCCTATTTTCCTGTGTGCACAGTACTAGTGTGTATTATATTACAGTATATCCTTTACAGCCAAGTATGCCCTAGCAAACACAAGTGTCATGCTTGTCTTTTTATTAAATAACTGCATACCTTTGTATTTTGCTATTTCTCCATTTCTTTTTATCTTTTTTTCTAAATTGTCTCAGTCTCACTCACAAACTAGAATCACGGTGCCAACAAGGTTAATTGACCAACATGGTGACATAAAAAATGTAACATGCAAAAGAACTATGGAAAACCAATTGTGTGAAGATTATTATCATTCTGAATATATTTTTTTTGTCTTGTGCAGTGTCTGGCTGTCATGTCCATGTCACGATTATTTAAATCTGCCACTAATAAATCTTTCACCACACGTCATACACATACAGTACAGTAAGTTTTGCATTGATTAAATGAGAAGTTGCATATGATCGAAAAGATGAAAACACAATCATAAATTTTTCTCCCCAATTTTTCTGCCAAGCTGTACATAGGAATTAATTGCAAGTAACTAAAGTTGTGAGAGAAGGTGACTAAAAATTGTTCTACCATGCACACACAGACATATAAACACAGCAGAGACATAGATGGATAGATACAGTAGATAGATACAGTAGATAGATAGATAGATAGATAGATAGATAGATAGATAGATAGATAGATAGATAGAGAGAGAGAGAGAGATGAGGCTGTGGGCAGTGTATAGGGGACATGTTAAGAGAAGTGAAGTTTGAGCAAGAAGAGCTATAGTAGCCGTTGAGAATTTCTGGCCTCTGAAGTAATGTTGTCATGAATAAGACCTTTTACTACCTGCCAGTAATTCATTTTAAGCCAACCTCTGTGCTTTTTTTGCCCCAGGATTAAATCCTTCTCAACTATTCAAAGCTCAGCGCTCTCCAAGGACAGGCTCCTCAGATATGCTAAATACTTCTAGTCTTGCAAATAAGAAGTGAGGAGCTTTTCAGGGGTTAACTTTTAAAACCACAGACAAACTCAATGTCTATGTAATGTGAAAATACTGCATTTACTTTTTAACAACAACAACAACAACAAAAGATTTATTTTATTTTTTATTCTGGTTCCTCTTAAAGTTTTTCCCTATCATCACAGAAAGTTTTCTTTGCCACTGTTGCCTTTGGCTTGCTCAGTAAAGAAAACTGACAAAAGCTATAAATCTATTGATTTTTACATTTTAAATGTATCCATATTTTTTTATTTCTGTAAAGCTGCTTCGTTAAAAGTGTCATGTATATAAATAAAACAGAATTGAATAAACTTGAATAGTTTTTCTGCCTGATCACGTTTAAGGCTATGTTCACATTACCAGCTTGAAGTGAACTCAAATCTGATTTCCATCCCTAATTTGATATACAGTGGGCCATTTATATGGATACACCTTAATAAAATGGGAATGGTTGGTGATATTAACTTCCTGTTTGTGGCACATTA
>JAQMYJ010000012.1:26861130-26895787 GCA_030014305.1 Clarias laeviceps | reverse complement strand
GTGTGTGTGTGTGTGTGTGTGTGTGATAAATATAAATTATATACATAGAAATACAACTAATGGGTGAACACAACAAGAGCATATATCTGAAGAAGTTGCATCTGTTATAATTTAGGGCCAATGTCAGGCAGGTTTGTGTCTACTTGGCTCTTAAAAATCAGTTAATGAAATTCATTAAATTTATTCTTACTCATTACATTTATCTCATAATTGTCAAGCAGTGTAAAAAGCAGTGATCAACCAACAGAGGGCTTCGGAGTAACAGGAAGAGTAAGAACAAATGAACTCAAACTGGAAACAAGAGGCCCCTCCCTGGGCTGATGGTCTGAAAGAGTCGAACTTCCATACTCTCACCTGTGCTCACATTTTACAGTATACTGACAGTCTAGTCATGGTTTTTGCATCTTGCCATGTGCCATGGATCAACAGTTATATGCAGTTGAAAAAGGGATTTCTATTTGAATTCAGAATTTAAGTTATTGAGTATTTTTATTACTGAGAAGCTAACCTGTGCATGTGGGTTCAGTTTTCACGCCTACATGATTATGTGGCCATGCACCTCCAGGGGCGAGGGGTTTGATTCCCACCTTGGGTCTGTGTGCATGGAGTTTGCATGTTCTCTCCGTACTTGGTGGATTTTCTTATGGGTACTTGGCTTTTCTCTGACATTACAAAGGCATTCAGGGTAGGCTAATTTGCATTTCCAAAAAGCCTGTAGTGTGTGAATGAGTGAGTGTGTGCTTGTGTGCCTGCAATTGATTGGTACCATATCCAGCATGTACATGCCTTGTGCCAGGAGTTCTCTGGGATAGGCTCCAGGCCCCTGCGATCCTGTACCGGATAAGCTGTATGAAGAATGAATTAGTGAGCGAGTGTTAGTGAGTACTTGCCACTGCCATCATGAAAACACCACATGAGGAAATATCTTTTAGATACTTATTTCAGAGACTTGTAGGCTTTATTAATCTTCACTAAAGCTTTTCTAAATTCTTGTGACCTCTTAGCATCTTAATGCACTTTACAGTAGTTTACAGTATTTTGTTTTCATTTGTCACGAGTCTGTATTTTTTCCTTGTAACATTATTTTATATAGTCTTAATTTTACAGGACTTCATCTCTATTCATGCCCTTGTTATTTTACCAAGTTTGCAAAACTAGGAGCACACTTAAATCCAATGTATATAGTATTTTCTAAATATTCACACTCTGAACATTATTTCCTAAAACAGTTTGCCTTTACTCTTCCAAATGTGTATGAAGCAATGATTTATAATCCTACAATCTGGCATCCTGCAGAAGATGACAGGTTCCCTATTGAGTTCCTTTTAAGGTTTCTTTCTTATATCATCTCAGGGATTTGCCTCTGGCTTGCACATTAAGGATCTAAATCGACATGTACTTTATGGAATGTTGCTTTTATTGTTCTTAAAAGCTCAAGTCAGGTAAAATTCCTTTAAAAACAGAATAGCACTGTCTGCACATTTCTGCAATAATGCTCAAATCTAACCCTTTTAGGCAAGGGTTTAAATATCTGACTGTATGTGTTCCCATGCAGGTGAATGCAAGTATGATTTCCAGTCATGGAGTGAGTGTGATTTAAGCACAGGGCAGAAGAACCGGACTGGAACACTGAAACGGGCTTTCCCACATGCTGTCTGCCCCTCCACTGTCTCTGCCAGTAAACTCTGTGGCAAGACCAAGCTACAGGGTGGGTTTAATCACATCATTACACAAACACACTTACCTCTCATTGAAATTGACTCCATTGTTGTGAAGCCTTAACCTTGCCTTACCTTACAGAATTCTCATGGGTCTCACAAAAAATTTACATTTTAGATACATTACATAATTTGGGTTGGTCACCAACCAACATCTTTGTATTGAATGTCCTTTTATTTTATGTTTGGTACCACATACAGTACAATATAAGCTTTAGATGTTTTAAAAACTCATTAATTTTAATATTTTATTTGGGGCAATTTTACATTTTGGGGCAATTTTACAAAATTACAATGAATTATACATGGTTCATTCTAAAGGCTTTGTGGCCATGTTGATCATTTTCATTGTTTTGTGTAAAAGATGCCAATAATTCTGGAAGGCACCACAGTTTATATTTATGATTTCATCAAAATTTTATCAAATAGCAAAAGGTAAATATGTGCCATAAAAACCACACACTGTTACTGTACATCTGCTAGCTGGCATTTGACAATCACAAGGTTTTGTGAAGAGGTCTGAAACTGGAGAGGCAGACGAGTAGGATGTAATTGCTTTTCTCTGTAACATATTCCACTTACAAAAAACAGAGGGGTCATTTTTTTCAGCCTGTGCATATGCAGTTCCAAGCATACATTGGAACAAATGAAACATCATTGATAGCACTGGCACTTGTCTCTCTCTTTTTTTCTCTCTGTAATCCATCCAGTCATTGTGACCCTCTTCTACCCACTTCTCTTATGCTCTCTGATTATTATAATTATTTAGAGAGGTGAACTAATTATAGATCTAGCTTTGCTTTTAAGGTAGTCAAAACATGTACTGATGTTGCCGTGTGAATGTGTGTATTGGATGTTGTGTGCACCTTATATACATACTTGACTCATGTATGTCACCAGTCACCAGTTCATGAAAATAATCCATGCTTGGGTATGTGTTACGACTTAATGTGGAGTCAAAGGGCCATCCTCTGGGTCTTTTAAAAAAATGGCCAAAACATGCAGTTCCTTAAATGACTACTAGGATCTAGCGCCAAACGTGAGTCAATCCTTGCAGTCCCTCATGCTAAAATGTCCACTTTTACAAAATAAATAAATAAATAAAATTGTCAGGTTTCCGAGTTGAACTGTGAAATGCTGGTTAGAGTTAATACTGTATAACAATCAAGAGTAGAATGTCATTATGCAACTTGCAACACAATGTTAACTTGTTTACTGGATCAGGGTAAACAGTATTGATTTAAATGTGGTTTGTCTGAATGTGAAAAAATATTAGCACGTTAAATGTATCTACTGTCTTTCTAAAATGATTTGCTAAAAAAAATGTAAAAAAGCAACAACAGAGGAGATTCTCTCTTGTCTTTTTGTGAGTTTCGCTCTTGATTCCTAAATCACTATCCTTATGTTGGAACACTTGCAATCCCTGTGAAAAAATACACCTACTGCTTATATGCACATACAGTACACAAACTTTTAGTGATGAATTCCTGTTGCACTGCTTACAAACAATTCCACACACTCTTCCCGTCAAGTAGGAAAGACCAGAAGTCGCATTTATTCTGAGGATCTTCCATTAAAGAAGGCACTGATGCAAGCGGTGCATGACTGAGCAACCCAAAGGCCAAAGAGTACTCTCAATAAGATGTAAAGAGCAAAGGGATATGCAAATTGACATTATGAGAAGCGGCATTAGTCCCTAGATCTCCAGACCATCAGAACATCATTTGCAATGAAGGCAACTGCCGGGAGCTGTTGAGTTCATGATGGGTGTCTGAACAGCCTGGTTGCTTGGCGGCATGTAAAGAGAAATGTGTGTGTGTGTGTGTGTGTGTGTGTCCAATCACGTTCAGGGAGATGTATATATGCAGTATTAGTCAAACGTTTGGACAGACACACCAGACACACAGTTTGGACACAAGTTTGGATTTATTTTATACATTCCAGAACAATACTGGATTTTTTAAAAACAATGCAATAACACATATGGCATTAGGTAATTGAGTACCAACAACAACAGCAGTCAGTTGTTATTTTAAGACACGAAGGCCAGTTGTTCTGGAATAGTTCTTGCAAGAACAGTATTGACAAGTGCATTTGTAAAACCCATCAAGCAATTTACAGCATCTCACTGCAAAAAATCTTGGCATACGTCAAAAAGTCTTAGCTAACGAAATATTTTTAAATCTAGCCAATCTATCTATAATTTCTTAAAATAAGATCACCCCAAAACAGATTCCAGAAAATTTCACTTGCTAAGATGTAATTTATTAAGTGCTCAGATTAGTGCCATTATAAAGGCAGATACATCTCCATATCAACTTTTTAAAGGAGATTATTGCATATCTTTTTTTTTTTTTTTTTTAAACATAAATTTTTTTTTTTACAATGCAGAAAGAAATAAAATTTCAGGAAAGAACATGGAGTTAGAAGGTGTGTTTGAACTTTTGACTAGCATTGTGTGTATATGTATATAATACTTTCTAAATGAACTGTATATATGGATAATAAAAATAGAGTAATAGAGTTGAATGAAATTAATTGCAGGGAATAGGTTGTAACTGATTTATGTATTTTAACACTGTAATGTACAGTTTATCAGGATGATGGTTTTGAGAAAGAAGCTGGACCTGAACCTGCTGGTGCTAATGCGAAAGCTCCTGTACCTTCTCATTGATGGAAAGGGGTCAAAAAGTTTGGGCAAAGGTGGGAGGAGACACTAATGATGCTCTAAAGTGACATCTACTCTGGTAAAGGTGTTCTGTGACTGGTCGTTATGTGCTGGGGAATGATATGCTGGGAAGTTTTCTTTTCAGACACTGTGGAGTGTCCTTCCATACCAGAAGATAACAGAGTTGCTCAGGATGCCCTCACTGGTGCAACGATAAAAGCTTTCTAATATCTAGACAGATGATCTTTCTTTAGTCTCAAAAAGTAAAGATGCTGTTGCACATTTCTTCAGATCATCAGCGCTGTGGACACCTAGGAACTTGAAGCCAGGGAGATGTTCCACTTCAGTTCCGTTAATTTAGATGAGACAGTCCGCTGACTTTTGATTTCTGGAAACCCCCAATGAGCTCTTTGGTTTTCCTGCGATTAAGGGTGAAATTGTTGGAGGAACATCATGCTGATACACAACCCGACTCATCACTCAAGACGTTGGTGATGTGGCCTTTCACCGTGGTATCATCTGCATACTTGATGATCATGTTAGCGTGTGCCTCCGCATAACTCTCATGGGTAAACAGGGAGTAGAGCAATGAACTCAACACACAACCCTGTGGAACGCCAGTATCTGTCTGTTAGAATGTCCAGAATCCAGCTGAAAATGGAAGGGCTAAAGCCCAGGTGTTGGAGCTTGGTGATCAAGAAGAAGCTTGGTTATTTGAGATATGTGTCGCTATTGTTCAGATGGGAGAGGGCTGAATAAAGTGTAGTAGAAATGGCATCCTCTGTCTACTAGTCATTATGCCATTATGGACAAGATGGTGGCTCACACAGATGCAGCAGCTTATGGCTCTTCTACTCAGGACTGCGTTTGTGTACTTTGGTTTATGTCTACGTTTGAGAACCTCAGGTTTAGTCCACATGTCCAATATGTTTCTCGTTCCACTGTCTGTCTCTATGTTGCTGTCTACTGCTTTGTTCTATATGTATATAGTCCTTTAAATTACAATTTTTTTTGGAAGTTGCACTCCCAATTTCATTGTAGTTTGTATAATGACAATAAAGGCTTCTTCTTCTAACTTATTTGGGCAGTAGGCAAACGACAGTTTATCAAAGCATTTCATTATAATTGGGTTAGTACAACCAGGTGAAAGCCATTTAAGCATGCTGCAGTAAAATGCTTTAATATGTAGATATCTTCAGGCATGTAGGTATAGTAGCCTGGGCTGGTGACAGATTGAAGATATCAATGAAAACCTGGTATGTTGTCAAGGCCAGCAGCCTTACGTGCAACTACTTACCTAACAATCCTCTCAGTGCTGATTACACATCTGGTGGGACAGTTGACTTTGACAAAGTGAGTATAGATCTAATTTAGCTCATTAGTGAGGAAGGCACTGATGGTTGGGAGAATCTATGTGGGCTTCAGCCTAGCTCTCAGGCCGCATCGCTTCCACTGCCTTTGGTCTCGGCTGGGTTTTCTCTGCTAGAAAAGGTGGGTCAACAGTCCACAGTGTCCTGACAATTTCCTGAGGAACTTAATAGTTGCTTAATATGCAATCTGTGCAACTACAGCTGATGTCTAACACAGACCACAGCATGTTTGCACCTCATGTTGCACACATGCCACCATATTGGTCTGACCATTCATTATACTGTATGAATAGTAATTTACTCACACTTGAAATGAAATATTAAAATATTTTTAGATAGTGTGTTATCTTTAGCTGTACATGTACTGGATCTAGAATATAAGAGATGTTCACATTTTTAATTATGCTATGGCAGAAAAAAAAATTGATACACTGATATACTGTATATATAAAAATCTATCATAAGTACTTAATATTATCAATATATCGGTATATACATATACTTGGCCAGCAGTCAATTATTTATGGTTATGCACTGTCTAGCATTTCACTTCATACAGTATGTGCCAAATTAATTTTTTCATACAAATTAAAATATAGGACCTTGATAAGAAAAGTACAAGTTTACAAAATTTTAGCTCTAAAGTGAATCAGTTCTAAATGAGCTTTTTGATCAGTGGCAAGCAGAAACATGAAAAAGAGGATACAGGTACAGGAAAAAGTAAGAGAATGGGGATTGATGGGATAACTGTTATTTTGGCATTACGTATGACAACCTCAACATGTCGCTAATCTTTTTTAATTACTACAAACCTCACCCTGTTCCCTTCAATTCTATTTTCATCACCCGCAAGTGGACTGACCCCCATCATCAGTGAAAGGAAACAAAGCTGTGCTCTTCCTGCGGCTGTTGCACCAAGGCATTGAAAGATTACATTCATTAAAGCAATCCAGCACTGGGGAAACCGCAGCATGGCAGTCTCCTTTTTCCCACCCTGCCACATCAGACATGCCAGAATCTTATTGTGTTTGTGTTGCTGTAGACTGATGCAGTCTTGTGTGTCTCTACAGGCTCACTGAAGCCGAAGCGTAGTGGGAAGAAGAAAGAGCAAGCCCCGCTGGAGTAGAGGTGAAAAAAGAAATAACAGTCACCCTTCCCCTGTATTTTTCTGCTCTGAGATGGTAGAGACAGGGGTGGCAGTAGCAACACACGAATGGAAGGACATGAAAAAATGGAAATGAAAAAAAAAAAACAAATCCTCCCTTTCCCCCTAGAACTGTAGGTGATTTGTAGAGGTTTAAATATAAATATATATATATAATAGGGAATAAAACAAGCTAAATCATGCACTCTGATTATTCTACTGGTTGTTTTGCTTCTTTCTAGAAAGAAATACTTGAAATTAGTTTAATTATTTGCCAATAGCCCAAGACAATTTTAAGCTTGAAAGGAGAAATAAATTCTAGAAATAGACTTAATAATCTTATTTTTGTTTAATAAAGGTAAATATTATTCAAAATGGCCTATTAAATACAGTATACAATGTTTGCAGCGTTTTTGCAGATAATTTGCCTTTTTTTTTTTTCTAAAAGGGGTGTTCAAGTTAAACAGGGGCTTATGATAAAATTTCTTGTAAATTGGGGATCCTGGCTGAGGTGGCTCAGAGCCCATTGCAGTTGTTCCCGTCAACATTCGGCGAGTAGAACACCTGATTTTGTAAACCAATGGATAACCTGCAGAAGAGGAGGCATCTGTCTGTAGGAACTGTACACACATTCATTCACAAACACCACTTGTGCATTACAGGAACTCAGCTGGGAGTCATTTCGACATCTGCCGTACAGTCCTCATCTTGTTTTGTGTAATTTCCATATGTTTGGGTCATTAAAGTAGTTCCAAGAAGGCCAGCATTTTAGAAATATATCAGGCAGTCTGATCATGGTGTATACATCCAGTTTTGAAAAAAACTTTCTATGTTGATGGAATAAAAGCACAATTGAAATGCTGGGATAATTGCGTTTGTGTAGCTGGGGATTATATAGAGAAATAAGGGTACATAGGAACTGTGAGAGTCATCCTGCACATTCAAAAGTCCTAGTTTGACTTGAACATTCCTTATATTTATAAGTCATGCTACAACAGAACAAGACTATTTCAATTAGTAAAAAGGTGTAGAAATTAATCTAATAATCTTATATTTGGTTTACTGTAAATGTTTGATCACACTTTAGATTGTCACGTAATAATCAGATTTTTGTCTGTGTCCAAATTAAGTGTGAAACCAGCTTAAATGTTTGTAATCTATCTATCCATATATATATATATATATATATATATATATATATATTTCTGCTCCTTCTTACTCAGTTTCACATGAAATAAATTCTTCTACAATCCAGAATTCTGCTCTTTGTACTTTACTGTTAAATTTACTCTAAATTTTTATGAATTAAATTGTATAGTTTTGTCTTACCAGTAAAGGGCAGTTCAAAATGTTTCTTCATTTCATGATACATACATAACAACACAAACCAGGCTGACTCTTATATCTTTATTAGATAGAATTCTTCTCCAAAAGAGTATAGCACAATATACATTGTAAATTTCAGTTATTTCATTTTATAGTATCATTTATAATTTTCTAAACATCCAAATTTCAGTTTCTGTTTCCTTGAATAAATCATTACCATGACACAATGTACAAACAGGAGGGCAAGTTAAAGAAGGGAAGACTGAGAAGGGTCAAGAAGGAGACAATCATATAAATAATAAATATGTATTTACATCAACTGTTCCAAACTACAGAGTATGGTCATTATATATATATATATATATATATATATATATATATATATATATATAATGACCATACTCTGTAGTATGTATAGTGTATATACTGTATATACAGTGGAAAGCTTTGAAATGATATCGAACTACTTTTTCTACCAGTTGAATCACAACCTACAGTGATGGTGAGGCACAATGAGGATCTACACACTTCAGCCAGGGAACATAAAGAGTTTAGTATGTACATCAGACATGGGAAGTGCATTTTATACACATATCCTCCTACACTAACGCTACTTTCTAATGCTCTTTAGAGGAGACGTTCTGCTTTATATATATATATATATAGTTTTCTCTTATTTTTTGGTTCATTCCTCCCCACTCCCTGAGGAAGAAGTCTGTGTGCTTATTTATATGCTCTTTTAATTATTAGCTTGAAGGTTTTTCTTGCCTTTTCCTGTCTTGCTCACAGGCAAAGCTGGCATGACTTTGTAAAAACAGTTCAGACAACTCTTACCGGTTTATTTAAATCCAACTCCATGCAAAAAAGAAGAAGAAGAAGAAGAAGAAGAAAAAAAAGATATTCAATACACACTCACACCAGTTCATGTGTTTCTATTTGTTTTGACTGTACACAACAATTAGTTATAATGTTTATGATTTTCTGTCATCATGATCTCTCTTTCTGGCTTGATAATTAAAACCTCAGCTTGTCTGTGGGGCTTTAAAGTCTTCAGTTTCTTGATTTAAAGTCCAATTATCCCTTGTTTCCACTGACAGATGCTCCAACATCACAATCGATACTCTAGAGTCAGTCCGGCAATCAACTCATGCTTTATATACGTATTGTACAATACATCTATACAGAGTAGGTGGACATTTATAAAACCTTATATAAAAAAAGAAAGAATATACAAATAAATTAAATGTGTCGTACATCATGTATTTGAGCATGCTCATTTTCATTTGTTTGTTTGTTGCCTTACCTCTCGCAGTGTGTCTTTGGCACCCATTTTTATGTGTGAAATTGCCCCTATGTGTGATATTTCCTCTCAGTGCTGATCAGTATCTGAGTAATTCACATTGTGTCCTACTAACTGTCAGATGCATGGAAAGTTATTTAAGAAAGTTTTGAATTTTTTTTCTGTACACATTATTGTTGTTATCAGGATATAACTCCTTGCACACAGCAGCACACTAACACAGTCTCACTCATATACTGTACACACTTCATACACACATACACACACACACACACACACACACACACACACACACACAATGCCAAACAAAATCTCCTTCATTTTCATGCGCAGTTAGATGAATGAGATACCCAGACCTCCAGAGATTAGCTGCTCGTACGTCTATACACACTCTTCCTGTTTCACAAATAAAGAACAGTGTATTTTTGAAGATACACTGCTATGCAAATCTATCAGGATCTTAGTACAGAAGTAATAAATGAATGAAATAAAAAGATTTTTTTATCCACCTAACCACAGACACAAAAAAAAAGAAAAACAGTCATAACATTTATGGTCATGGTTTAAACTCATAATAGAAGAAAAAATAATTAAGGCACTTGATGTTGGTTGGTAGTAATTAACTCTTTTGAAAGACTTTTAAATTAAAAACCAGACTTCAGGAGCTTTGTAACACTGCTCCTGAAATACTTTGCACCGACCAGTATATAAACCTTTTTGGAAATAAAAAATCTAATGTGTTTAAAATTACTGAAGGATTTCAATGAATTCCATAAAGCCAATTATTTAAAAGTTTTACGTGTTTTAAAAAGATTTGTGTACTGCCGACAATGCCATCTCAGCAAATGAAAATATCTTGAATAAAATCAAATTTATGTATTTACTATTTCCTTTTATAATATTACACTAAACCAAATACAATATTATTTTAGTTATTTTTAGCATTTTAGTTAAGCATTTTACTCTACATTATTACTAATTCCAACTTGACACTGTCTTGGTTCTTTGCCAGATAATTTCTGTACGCAATTATTTCCAAAAAGAAGTAAAATTATCTTTTAGTACTGTAAATTGGCAGACTTAGAAAGACGCAATCATATTTGATTCATGTTCATAACGATATCATAATAAGAAAGACTAGATAAAAAGATATTGTCACTTGCTAACATGCATCCTCTTGCAGCATACTAAGCCCTTTTGTTATTTGCATTATATTGCGCTTAGATTTAAGGAATAACTAGTAAACTCACTTCTCTAGACTCTCTAGGTTCTCTAGGTTTTCTGTCTCTCTCTTACACACACACACACACACACACACACACACACCTGTATGTGTACACGCCAGAAACACAGCAGTGTATATGGAATCGCATTCCTGCCAAGGCCCCTGAGATCTCAGTATCACACAGAGAGGCTCAATGATTTTCTTTCTTTTGTTCATTCTTTTTTCTTTCTTTCTTCCTCCCTGCTTCTGAGAGCAGAACAAAGTCTTATCAGCCAAATGCAGCACACAAAGTAAAGCCATACCTGACAGGGGGTCTGCAGATCACCGTCAAATGCCAACCACCTCCCTGTGCACGTCTCATCACTCACACAACAATCGCAAGCAGCTGTCTACTGTCATACACCACTACAAACTATCACACACTCCACTTTTGTTCTGCTCAGGCAGAATGGTCATAATGAATATGACAGACGCCATGTAAGGATGTGTTTGCACATCACAGGTCATGGTGCAAGAGATACAATAAGAGTGGGCAGAGAGTTCCTAATGGAAAAATTCTTGCTCGGTTGAACACTTAGAGTAACACTCCCTCTATCTGGGCTCTGTTGGATTGGATATCAGACCCATTCCTCATCAGGAGCACAGAAGAGTGGTGTATGTGTGTGTGTGTGTAAGACAGGTAAACATAGAGATTTATGAACACTCAATCTACTGGACTACTCCCTCAGCTTGTTTCACATTCTCTCCCACTTACTAAGTCACTCTGTCAGAGCAGAGATGCCACATGACAGGGATGTAAAAAAAGAACCAGGGTGACAATTGTGCCCTATGTTAGCACTACAGATTAAAGTGTTCATTTGGACACATTGGACACTACAGAGATAGAGGCAGTGTGAATAGTAGATACGTAGATAGTAGAATTGTAGATTTTGGTGTGGCAGGACAACATTTAATATCGTTTTTGCCTTAAACAGAATAAAGGGTATCACACTTACTGTTGCGTGAATTTAGTAATAAAACAAATAGTAATGTAGCCCAGTGTACAGACCACAGCATGATTTGAAACATTTTAGACATAAATTTGTTCAGATGAATTTAAGGTTTTATTTTTAACCAGAGTTTCTGCAAAATGTTCATGAAAATGAACAGCATAAAAACCACATCCAAACTCTGCAATTAGCTTAAATATTTGGGCATGGACAATCTCTGATTTCGTCTGATGTTTGTGATGGACATTATCTATTCCATATTTTTTACTTTATATCTCGCAATAATTATGCTGTTCTTCCACTGAAAAGATTTATAGAGCCAGTGTGGGGCAGTGAAAGATCCCTTTTTGGCTTTTAAGTACAATAACAACTCAACTTTTTCTTTCTTAATTCTATTAGAATATAATTTATTGCATTTACTCATTCATTAATTTTCCTATCCAAGAACTCAGGGCACAAAGCAAAGAACAATCTGGTTGGGGTGCTAACCCATTAAAGGGCACAGGTGCACAGCCACCCACACCCCTTGAGCACTTTGGAAACAGAGCTCAAAATGTCCGCCTACCTTCCATGTCTTTGGATTGTGGGGAAAAACGGACATACCTGGAGGAAACCTGCAAAACATGGGGCAAACCTTCAAACTCCATGTAGACAGACTGAAGGCAAAATTTAAACCCACAAGGCAACAGTGCTAACCATTGTGCTATTTTGCATTTTTTTAAAGAAATAAATGTTCATAATGAGCATAAATATCTGCCAATAAAGCAAGATTATTACAAACTGGACATTTGTAAAATGACCAGAAATAATCTTATAATAAAAATCACTAGATTTTTTTTTTTTTTTTTTGCATAAGGTAGTTCCACATGTTTTTCTGCAGTCTTTTCATTTGAATCAATTAAGGAAAATTTAAGGGTATGTACAGTGTAATTATTCAACTATTACTTGACCAAGTTGATTGTTCAGGAACAATATTAACATAACCTTGAACATCTTTTCTTGATTTGTGGATGATAAGAGTGTATAAGGTGTGAGAAAGCAAGTGGAGCAGGCAGCCCCTGAGCCTGCCCAATCTTCTGCCTCACACAGTGTTCAGCTTCATCAGATAATCTGATATATTTTACCGTGAGATTGTGTTATTACTTTAATCCACATTGCACTGCCTGTAGCAAGGACCTACTTCTGCTTCAACCACTGCAGCTCAAATCTTTAACACTATCAACATCTTCAGCCTAAACCTTTATTCTACTCAGGAATCAGTCTAAAGATTCACTCTACCCTACTATAGCCCTTTGGCAAAACATTGCACTCTCAAATTAAAATTCAGCGCACTCACCGACACCAGTCTTTTAAAGCCTTCCCATTAGCCAACATCCTGCCCTAACATTAATAGTTATAGAGAATTACAGATGCACTCCTGATGTATAAAAATATACATAAAAGGAAAAGAGAATTTATCAAAAAGTGGTTATTTTAACTAAATAATTTTCATTATTAACAACAACCTTACTTAAAACATTTATACAAAAAAAAGCCCATTCTTTTAGACATATAATGATGCTAATTGTTCAGTGTACGACACTGGATAAATTGCTAAACTGCATTAAAGTATAAACACATTGTTCTAAGTCCTACTTTCTGTTCTATGGCTCACAATTTAATGTGCAGTGAAGATCTAACCAGTCGTAGATGAAACCAAATTATAATTACGAATCATAGCCAAGAAGGTGGCATTTGTGGGAAAAAGTATGGGAACTATTTCAAACCTAATCTTAGTTACACTAGCAAAATAAAAAATTTTATAAAGGACAATCTTATTTAAAAATTTTAATGACATGTACACATGATTTACACTGACACTGAGATTTAATGAAACAAAATCACATGAGATGGAGTTGTATTGCTGGATATTGCGCAGCTGTGATGTGGTCATAGACACAAGGGTACAGCCAAAGTGCCAATGGTATCACGGCCGTGCTAGGTCCAGCAGTACAGCACGACGTCGAGTGTAATATTGCTCCTATCTATATTAACAGATTATGATTTGTTTCTTTAATTAACCAGTTGCTCCACCAACTCTTATCCTTCAGCGACTGACGTAACTAACTAACCATGACTGTTAGCAATCAAACGTTAGTGTAATTAAAAGAGGTAAAAGTAGGCTACTTTTATATTCTTACCAGTAGCCAAAAGGTGAGGATAATAAACCAAGGAGGTGGTGGACAGTCCTGTAAATCTCGTAAGTTTCTCTTTATATTTCCACTTACAGTATTTCGCTTTAGAACATTAGCTGAAGAAGATCAGGGGTTGGAGGGTGATTTGGAATTCATCCTTGCGTTAGGAGCTAGATAGCTTTTTAGCTATAAATAAATGAACACTTCAGGATGAGTTAACCTTAGAAGCAATTATTAAGGACAGAAATTATTTTTAAGATGACATAACATTATCAAGTTGGTTTTCTTACTGAAAGTGCTTCCGCCACTGATGTTGAATGTGGTTTTTGCAAGGCAGCTACTCTCTCCTCAGAAACATACAGAGCTACTTTCACTCATGCTGGCAACTGACAGTTAGTGTAAATAACTTTTGAAAAAGAAATGTCTTCATGCCTAATAGTAATTGTTGTATAGAAATTTAATAATGTAAAATAACAAATGTATTGATATTTTCTTGATTATTAAAAAAAATTAAATATGTCATTAAACATTGAATTTCGTTTTGTCTTAATACTTTTTACCAGCATTTTGGAAAATCTAATCTCACATAAGCTTGCAAATAATTTGCCAATTGTTCTTTTAAATTATATTTGGACAAAGTAATAAACAAATTTAACAAAATTATGATTTTTTTGTTTAAACGTAAACAAAATTTAGGAATTGAATCCCTCTATTACTTTCTATGTTCTATGTATTTTTCCCTCAATACAAATACAAAAGAAAAAGTAAAAATAAAAGTAAAAAAAAAGACAAGCAAGTGAAAATATTCGGACCATAGTTACATATGTTTAGTACTTTTATAAAAACAAATATGAGATTATGAACTACTGTATAGCTGTTGATGTTATTCTCATTTCAAGCTTGAAATTGTCTTATTCTATTAACATATTTTTTTGCTTATTTTAAAGCATATGCTTTTAGAAAGAAGTGAGGGTTTAAATAAGTGAAACTTTTATAAATAAGTTAAATATAAATCAATTTACATATATGTAAATTCTGAATAAATTAGACTATATACAAGATATTTTCATTGCTGTCAGTATTTTTGGTCACTGAAGTGATGCTACATGATGAAATGTGCAAAATATCTAGCCCTTTTAATTCACAAGACCAAGGCCTGTGATTTAGAATTAACCCCCATTCTGGGGTGATCACACACACACACACACACGCACGCACACACGCAAACACACACACACACACACACACACACACACATATATGAATGCATCCACACATACATACATGTACACACACCTCTACTTTATTTGAAAGCCTCACAATGCCACTGAGGAAGCTCTATCACTACTCACACATTATGCATACACTACCTGATGCTTAGCCGTCTCTCATAATCACCTCTGAGTCTCTACACATGCAGTTACACTGAGAGAAAAACACAGGATCCCTCCAGAAGAGTGCTGAGGGCTTGTCAGTATGCTGTAACCACCTGCAGACTGCATGAATGAACACCTTGCTGCAGGCATGAGTATACATTTGCATCTCTGCATATTTCATGAGAAAGCAAAGACTTTTTTGCAATGGATTTAAATAACTAAAGATGGATTATCACCATGCATGACATATGGTTCATTGTCACTAACTATATTTTATATTTCTTTTATCTGATATTGCAACAAAGAGATGGTGTGCAATGAGTTTATAAAAAAAAAGGCCACAGTAACAGCTCTATATAGAAGAGTCTCTTCACCCTGCAATCAGTCATCATTTTAAAAGCCTTTAATTTGCATCTCTGGAGGCCTGAGCACTTCACACTGCCCCACACTCCCACTCTTATATGTGGATACGGCAGAGTGGTTTTCCAATAGCTCATTTAGCTTTAGGCTAGCTGAGCATCACACACACACACACACACACAAAGGGAGAGAGAAAGAGAAAGCAGCCCATTGTCATTCATACATAATTTCTGCAAAATTCTATATATCTACAGTACCACATACACACACACACACACACACACACACACACACACACGTACACAAACTAACAAATACTATACAAGATTATATACAAATATATACACATATTTTTTTACACTGAAGTCCAAACACTAGGTTTGAGTGTTCAGTCAGCCCTATTGTCCCTTTAATAATTATATTGTTAAAGAGTGCAGATTCAGTATTATACTGCGCTCTTCAATCTGTTATCAGCTACTCTACTTATATCTATACACAGATAACATTATATCAAACATGGAGTTTCTGCTCCAGTGCTCTATCTCACTAACACAATGTATATTCATGCTGTTTATATTACATTTAATATATCAGTTTATACATTTCTATTTTACAAATAGTTTAGAAATTGTTTATACTTTCACATCATGGTTGTGTTCAAATTTTATTTTATATCATGATGCTTGTTTCTGTCTGTATGCAAAGCCTAAAGATCTATTGCCGAGTTGTGTTATTCGGTGTGTGTAAAGTGCTACAACAGGATGTCAAGAACAGAAAAACACGATACAAAAGACAACACTAAAAACAAAGTCTGACCTAGCTGCCACCCTTTGACACTGTCATCCAAAACCTTTTCAGACACTTAGACAGACACACAAAAACATAAAACATACATGCTCACATGCATACTTATACTGTAGCTCATCTGGTTGAGCGGATATTTTTATACTGGCAAAGCAGTAGCTGCTTGAAGGTCTTTTTGAATGTGGCATTGCACAGAGCATAGCATGCAGGGTTGATGGTGCTGTTGATGTAGCAGAGCCAGTAGCCAATGGTCCACACCGTGTTAGGGATACAGCTGTTGCAGAAAGTATTGATGAGAACCATCACATTATAGGGTGTCCATGTGGCTACAAATGCCACCAAGATTGCCATGATGGTGCGTGTCACCTTCTTCTCTCTGGAAGGAGCTGCTTTCTTTTTTTTGGGGGGCTGCTTAGTCATCTTTGCAATCTTGCGGGCCACGTGGTTCTGCTTCTCAGCTGCTGGTACAATCTCCACTGTGGTGTTGGAGGGAGTATAACAGTCTCCTTTGGGTGACTTGGTGACAATTTTAATGCAGGTAAGTTTAGAAGCGCCGGACTTGGCATTGTGCCGTGGAGGCGTGTGAGTGTCATTGGCTTCGGGCTTCTGATGAACTGGGGCTCCACTACCTGAAGTAGAGTCATTAGAGCTCTCTTTCTCCTCAACTGGGACACAGTTGTCTCTGGAAGTTTCATCCACTTCTCTTGCCCCACTGGCTGTGGATGGCCCTTTGCCATTCTGCATTTTGCTATCATTCTGGTTGGTCATTTCATCTGTGGTCTGTGTTTGATTTCGATCAGGGTCATCGGCCATTACGTTGTTGTTGTCCAGCTTGTTGGCTGCATTGCTACGGGTCTGACTGGGAGATCCAGTTCCGGCATTGGCAGCCGAAGGTTTGCGGTTGTCCTTTTTCACACGACTTTTGCTGGCTCGAGAGACTTGCCAATATAGCACCATCATTATGATGACAGGCAAGTAGAAGGCAGCAATAGCAGTGCCGAAGGTAACAGCTGCATTTGAAAAGAACTGGATATAACACTCCCCTTCTGGCACAGTGCGGCCACCCACAATGAACTGCCAAAAGAGGATAGCAGGAGCCCAGAGGATAAAGGACAGCACCCAGGCAGCAGCAATCATCATCCCTGCCATCTTAGTGGTCCTCTTTACAGGATAACTCAGCGGTTTTGTGACACAGAAATAGCGGTCAAAACTGATAATGAGTAAGTTCATGACCGACGCATTACTGACCACATAGTCCAGGGCCAACCACAGGTCACATACTACAGGGCCAAGCGGCCAGGAACCAATAACAATATAAAGAGTATACAGGTTCATAGAGCAAAGCCCAATGATAAAGTCTGCACATGCTAAGCTGAACAAGAAGTAATTATTGACAGTCTGTAGGCTTCTGTTGACCTTTATCGAGAGCATTACTAGTATATTCCCGACCACAGTTACCAGGCTAAGCGAGCCTGCTACTAGCATAATGAACACCACCTCCACTGTTTTATAGGGGCTCGTCTCCACACCTGGCTCCGTTTCATTTCCCTCGGAGGAATTCCCCAACGTGAAGTTTATTCCGTCCATCTGTTCGTGCCTCAGGAAGAGCTCCCTTACTGAACGAGGAGCACTGCTCATAAGCCTTCACACCTACACATGAAATAAAGAGAAAGGAAAATAGAAATTCAGAATTAACATCTCATACACTCATACAGGAGGGGAAAAGCCTCTTTCAAAACTAAGCTGAATATCACAATAAAAGGTTAAAAGGTCAAAATTGGCTTGTTACAGCATATTCACTTCCAATCTACAGCTGGAAAAGTTCTGGGGCAATTACCAGGAGATCTGAGTGGTTTTTCCTGGGCCAGTATGTAAGCGAGAGACTGTGTTTTTGGTATAAATTAATATGAAGGTGAGTCAAAAATGATCTGCACTCTGATGACATTAAAATTTCCATACAATTTCCTTTCAATACTACTGTCTCCCATGTCACAGCTGTGCAGGTGTGAACATTGTACATCAATTCATTTGTAACCCTGAACTGAGCAAAATGTGAGCAAAAATGGATGTCCCACTGCTGATTAGTTTTTTTGTGGTCTGAGGGTGTACCTGATGCCGTTATTTAAGACTTTGTACACAGCGTAGAGAAAGAGTTTTGTCGCGAAGAAGTGTGTATGAATGTACAGAGAAGTTCAAGGAAGGCCACACAAGTGTTTGCCATCAAGGACGAGCCAGACACCCCTCCACATCCACTTAGTTTTGAGGTGTTAAAGCATCCTCCCTATAATTATAAGCTCCCTCTGACTTTTATCTGTTAGGTTACCTGAAAGCAGCCCTTTTCCCTGATGAAGAAGTGAAGACAGCGGTGCATAGCTTGCAGTTCAGGCTAAATATTTTTAATGAGGGAATACGAAAGCTTGTTGACAGATTGATTGAAAAGCAAGGAGATTATGTAAAGAAATGATGTATTTGTCTTTTATAAAAGCTAATTAAAAAAATTCCACAGCCAGAGTGTGGATTATTTTTGGCTTTCCCTCATCAGCTTCCTATCTTATTGGCACATCTTTTCCTGAGTCTCTTGTACTCAGAAAAAGACATCATGAATGGCCATGATAGGCAACCACTTGAGAGCTTGGTAAAGTAGCATCATGAAAAATGGACAGTAGAGTTCACAGCTGTTTAATAGTGAAAGTAAGAGAACTTTCATACACATTTGAGATGATGAGAACTTACAGGATGAGATCTCACAAGACTAAACAACTCTGTGGCCAAAAGAAAACCACTTGTTAGAGTATCTATTGGGAAAATGTTTCAGCTTGATAGAGACCAATCTTTGGAATGGACTAATGTAATGGAAAAAGATCATTTGGTCTGATGAGTCCAGACTCACCCTATTTCAGAGCGATGGTAGTGTCAGGCAGTGTTGGGTGTAACACGTTACAAAGTTAAGCTGAACAAGTAACGCGTAAGAGTACTTGGATTACTCTTTTGATGTAATGAGTAATCTAACGCGTGTCATGGCGTACGTCTGTGATGGACGTGCGGCCAAATCTATTATCGCTCCTTGCTCACTCCGTAGGCTCCCTAGATGGGCGACACCCGTACGTAATGCGGAAATGTAATGCGGTGGAGCATGAGAGTGGCATGCGAGTGGGGCGATATGACGCGCCCCAGGGACTTTAAAAAGGACGCTGGAATTCCGCCCTTTGATCTCCGCGCTGAGGACAGCGTGGGAAAGAACTGCGCGAGCTCCCGCGGCACCTTCTCTCCCGCCTAGTTTTTTTTTTTTTAAATGTAATCCGTTATTCAGACAATTTATGTAATCTGTGAGCCAGACACCAGTCATTCCCAATCCATTAGTGTGTGTGTGAAAGTTGTCCTACAAGCCCCGCCCCCCATAACCCGCCTCCCTCTGTTATACCCCTATCTCACCTATACGGTTTGACTATGCGAGGACTGACGCGTGGAAAGATGGAAACCTACTGTAATCACAGCGCCAAAACCCGCAGTGAATCATGATGGGACGTACTTACGGCCACCGTGCGAACCCGCATAGGTGAGATAGGAGTATTAATAGTTAACAGATTATGGGCCAAACTTTGCTGAGTGATAATGGTAGAATAATTATAAAGGTCTTGACTAAAACAACATGCATGTGGAATCACAAAGGATCTAACTTGTTACTTTTATCAGAAAGTAACGCTGTAATGTAACTTATTACTTTTTAAAGACATTAATTTTGTAATGTAATTAGTTACTTTACAAAGTAACGTCCCCCAACACTGGTGTCAGGGTATCATAACATCATACATAACGCCCACTCTATAAACCTCTGGAGGCAGTGTTAGGATCTGGGGTTGCATCAGTTGGTCAGGTCTAGGCTCAGAAATGTCATGTGGCAAAAAAAAGAAATCAGTTGACTACATGAATATACTGAATGACCAGGGACAACGGGAGAATGTGGAAACATTTTAACACATGAACAGGCCACAACATTACTTACTGTAATTAATGCTAAAGGCAGTTGAACAAAATCTTATATGTGCAAAGGTGTTTTTTAATTTGTATTTTTGATTTGTAACAAAATAAACAAAATATTTACAGTATGGCCCATTTGGTTGATTATTTTGATTAAAAAAGTTCCTCAAGCATACTAGCACATGGTACAGCTCATAAACCACCATTCTTTAAGGATTTTTTTTAGATAATAAGACATTGAATGATCTAAAGTACTATATACAGTACTGTAGTGGATCAACTGTGTGTGTAGTTTTACAAAATCTGTATTTTTTGTTTGTGTAGTATGTACTTCTTAACTCAAAGGGTAAACGTACAGTATTATAGAAAGCAAGAAGCACTTATATACTTTTAATTATTATTCAAAGTAGCTCCTGAGTAAAATATACATACATATCAAAAGAAGTAAAATATACATACATATCAGAAGAACCCTTACAGTTTCACCATAGTTTACTCTTCTATCTGAGACTATACTGTATAATCACAGAAACATTAGGAAGACAGATATATTTGTGTGAAATCATTAACTGCAGTTATTGTATACTTCTGATGGACTGTCTAGGTTTGTATAGACCGCCAAGAAGTGTGTATAGTCCCTTGAATGAGACACATCACTGATTTTGGCCATGTGTCTTGGGTGCAGAAACATGATAAACCTCTATAGTAATTTATTTGAACATGCCAGAATTTGTGTTCTAAAGTAGTGTGTTGTGCTATTGAGTGTCAGATTCAGAAACGTGTTTAAACACATATTTACTGGATACAGTTGAATCACACAGAGAAGGCAGGTATAATTATGATGTGGAAGAAGGACTGGCCTGAGGAGTTGTCTTTGCAGCAATCATGGTACTTACTCCATGTACAGTACCTACTCTCAATTTCTCAAAAATAATTTTCTGCATCCCCTTTTTATACTCTAATTCACAATTCACTCTTATCCAGTGGGAGAAATTCCTACTCACAACATTGAATATGCAGTTGTACAAAACACACAAAGCTCCAGCAATTTATGCTTTAAAAAGAATAATAGCAGAATAATTCTGACTTTAGGCAGGAAGAACTTGCTCAATTACATCTGTGCCTGCAGTAAGGTTTGAATAAGATCTAAACATATTTAAATACCTGAAGTGTACACTAGTCATGCACACACAGTAAACCTTACATTACATTGCAATTTCTCTTTTATCACTTGTTCCTTCCTTGTCCTCTCATCATGTCAGCATGTATGATTCTCTCAGGGGCAGTAAGAGTTATTTAGTGCTATTGTAACAGCAGGACATGGAGCTGTGTTCCCATAGCTCATTTCAGTGGAAGCCTTAACATCCATATAATAAGCTAATAAGTGCCTTAGCAATAGTCCAAGTGCCTGAATATGCCAAGTGCCTTTCACGCACACACAAATGAAATCTTTTTTAAAAAGCTCTGTTTCTAACTCTAGTTCTAAAATGGTTACAATATGTCGAAGAACACATTAAAAGAAGGTAGATTTATTTTGTATGTGTATGGTTATAACCTTCTAGGATTGACCTGTACTAATTCATGTATTTATCTTCTATCCTGCTTATACTGTACAGGGTCGCTGGGGGCCAGTAACCTATCCCACGAGACTTTGAGCACAAGGCGAGGTACACACTGGATGAATAATGGCTTGTTTTGCATATAAACAAATATAAAACATTTTTTATTTCTGTTGATTTGCTGAAAACTGGATAAGATAGCATATTTTCACAAACTTTAATTAATGGCTATAAATGAAAACTGTCAGAGAACCACAAAATCTAAAGGAAAAATGTTTTAAACATGTAAACATTAAGACCCGTTGGCATATAAGCCTCAATAATTCCACGGATACAGTGAATATAAAGTCTAACACACTGTTGTTGAAACTGCACATTTATAATGGGGCACATTACTCTGTCCAGAATTAAAAACAGCGGTTTCTTTAAGATTTCTTTGCCATCTTCTTGATTTTATCGGACTTCTGAAACCATGGTAATCACAGAGCTTACATAGTATTGTTAAAAGGTATTGATCAGGGCAAGGGAACAAAAGAAAACACTGAAGGCCATCATCAACAAGTGGAGAAAATGGGCTGCTTCAGTAACATTACTAAGAACAAAATATACATGCAAAATTGACATAATTACAATAAGAATACTTATTAGGGAAGTTGACAACAGACCTCCAGCAACATTAAAGGAGGAGCAGAAATATCTGCCAAGTACCGGTCGCTTCCTGCATAACAATCTCTTGTCTTTTCCCAGTGACAAGACAAGACAAGATAAAAACAAAACACAACCTTCCAAGCACTAAAACAAAGGGGCATATGCACAACGCTTTAGGAATAATTAAAAACATTATAACCTTTCAGCGCAATTTATAAAAACTTTATAACCTTTCAGTGCAATATCACCAAAGAACACCAAACCGACAATAAAGTATGGTTGGTGTAATACAATAAAAAAAATGTAATAAAAAAAATGTAATAAAAAAAAAAAAAAACTCGGAATATGAACTCAAATTATTAGCCTCACAAATTATTAGCCTCACAAATTTCCGCTTAAAATTAAATAAAAATAAATAAATAAATAAAATTTTGGATGAAATTTGCCGCGGATACAAAGCATTTTCGACCTACGAGTGAACGAACCGTGTGGAACTGAATGCTGACTGAGTTAGTCTTATGTGTTAGCCATTCAAAAAAAAGCCAAGCGAAGTGAGCTGACTTTTTTTTTTTTTTTTTTGCATTTTTGGCAATATGTAGTAAAGACATAGCACTATGGGTCCCAGGAAAGTTAGCAAGGACAGTAGCAAGAAGAAAAGGGAGCCATTTTAAGTTTAGTTTTTAAAGCAGGTTAAGTGAGGTTTAATGTCTATTTATTTAATATTTTATCTCATTTACATGTCTTTCTAAATGCTTGAATTGTTTTTAAATAAAAAAATATTTTTATAGCATTGGAAATTGGAAATATTGATAATATTTTGGGTGGCTTGAATGGAACTGCATTTTCATTCTTTCCTATGGGAAAATGTGTTTCACAATATTCAATTCAATTCAATTCAATTTTATTTGTATAGCGCTTTTAACAATTGTCATTGTCGCAAAGCAGCTTTACACAATTCAAAAGAATAATTTAAGTTTGATATGAATTCTATATGAATTTTTGCCTTTAGGACTCACCTCCAGAATGAATTAAATTTGTATGCCAAGGTACCATTGCATTGCAAATAAACGTATGATAAACTCATTTTTAATTTTAATGTGATTAGTAATTTATGAGGATGCACTGATTGTGAAATTATAGGCTAATAACGATACCAATGTTTAAAATTACCTTTTTGTCAATGGCCAAGTTATCATACAATGTTGCAACAATCAACAGCTTAGTAATGTGACTATACAATAATGCCATATAATGCCACAAGATTGACCTCTTTTTTATGGTAAACATCAAATGTGTGTACAGAGGAGTTAACCTCCTTAGTAACAGATGGTATAGGGAAAGATTGTTGTATTCTATATTCTAGCCATGTATGACATAGTGAATGTAGTGTCATGGAAACTGGACTTGGGTGGTTTTATTTTGTCAGGAAAAAAGGTACATGGTGAAAATCCCCACACAGGCAGAGGTTCCTGGCTCTTCATCACTCCCTACAGCATGCCCTGTTAGAATGTCATGGCAGAGAGAGCAGTTTTAGGTGGGATAATAGTGCCAGCTATTGGTCTTTCCCAAACCTGCAGCTAGGTATGCTACTGTTGTCTCAGTCAGGCTACTGTTACAAATGCAATATAGCCAGTGCAAAATTGATGCGACGCAACAGAAACTTATTTGCTGATATATTGATGACAGTTAACAAGGTGAATATCAGCGATACTCATGTACTGATGTTAAATCGGTGCACCCTAGTAAAAAAACCACTGGTTAGTGGTAAAGAGGCAAATTTAGCTAGTAGTTCTGCAAGGGTAATGTAATATCCAGTACAGTGGAACCTCGGTTTACAAACTTAATTCGTTCCCAAGTTCTGGTTGTAATGTGATTTGGTCGTAGACCAATTCAGTTTTTTCCATGGGAATACATGTTCATAGAATTAATCCGTTCTCTGTCACTATGAACTATATTTAACTTTCGATGTAATTTGTTTATATCACAAAATATAAAAAAAAATATGAAAAAGCCTTAATTATACAAAAATAAAACAGCACAAAATATAAATATAAACTGTACATGAGAGAGCGCACATTTATTTCTACATGTACTGTTAACGTACCGCTTTTTAGACTAAATGGAAGAAAGGAAGATGGGCAGGGAGAAGGTTAATGTTCTCTTCCAGTGCTCCATAATAACACTGGGTAATTCTCCTGAGTTTTCTCTCTTTTTTGTTTCTTGGCTTCTGGTTCGTACGTGGCACCTGATTTCACTACAAATCTAAAAATCCAGAGACATTTGTTTTTTCTGTGCTTGAAATACAAATTTTTTTTATCATGTACGTGATCCGCGATTGCGGACTGAGCAAAGCCGATGCTGGGCAATGCGTTTATGCCTTTGGTCATCTGATAGCGGCAGCTTGGGTTGGAGGTTTCTGGGTTCTGTTCCGAGGAGGTATTAGTGAACAGAGACAATTTTTAAAGAATTTTTTGGTCGTAAACCGATTTGGTCGTACTCCGGGGCGTTAATATTGCTTAGTTAATAGCTACAGTAGATAGTAACTGGAGCATTATTGAATACATATTCAATTCTTCTTATTTAATCCTTGCTGTATTGTTTGTTAACCAGGGAGGTATACTGTTTTCATGGAAATTCTACACACACTTTAATAAACTGCTATTGCTTAATTAATCATTTCCCCTAAAACGAGAATTTTGTATAATGATGTGCATTTGATTACCAATGTGTTCCTTATTATAGTATTCCTCTCCAATATAAATCTAAAATGGTAGAAATAAATGTTGTCACAACTGTTTTAATGAGACTCGTGGCTGCTGAATTAAATTGTGAAATTAGACCGCAAAATCAAATTTAATTCTGACTGTCGCAGCTGCGAATTACGGGTGGGACCAATTCACAATTTGGCAGATGTCATCTCATGTTTTCAGTCTAGAAGAAATACTGAGTGTTATATAACAAAGAAATATTTTACAAGTTAATTCAAAGGATAGTGTGGTTCTGTGAGTCAAATTTACATGTTCTCCTTGTATCCTACGTACGTGGGGTTCCGCTAGGTTTCCTTTGGTACCTATGGCGATGTTATTTTGAGCTGAGCAGTGATCTGAGCTATATTAATGAAGGGATTAATACTGTATATAGATGGAAAAGAGTGCACTATTACATGAAGATTTTATATATGATGAGATCTAATTTGTTCCAATCGGGAGCATGTAACTCAGTTTGACTCCTATAACATTCTGCATTCCGCTCTTTCTCTTTATCTCCCCTGAAGGCTTGTGTGGCACAAGATGATATCGCAAGCAGGCGTCATTTATGGATTTACCATGCAGGCACCCAGCTGCGCACTCTGTTTGGTGTCAGTGTGTGATTGTGTGTAGCAGTTTGCACAAGCCCTAGGCAGAGTAGGCATAACATAACATTAGTTACAGAGGCCATTCTCATTCTTACGATCTTACCTCGCGCTCACATTTGAGCTCAAAATACTTAAATATAAACATCTGGAGGAAAATGACCCTCATTTTTTTGTTTTATAGTTACGTTGCACTCTTGGACTTTATTTCTATTCCTCCTTGTCAGTGTTAATAAGTTTCTCTGATTTCTTGTGCAAATTGTAGCTCTGGTTGATAGTGAATGACTGGGTGGATGACTTGAAGCTGAGAGCCCAGTTTGGTGGCCTTTTGGACTTTAACTGTTCCTAGAGATGGCTCACTAGAGCTGAAAATTGCATCTGCCCTCTGGGATGCTCCAATGACTGGACTTCCACAAGCCTCACTATTTCTTTCTCTATCATTCTTTTTTATTCTCTACATGAACAATGCAATTCTGCCACATGGATATTATTTATCTGCTGGACAACACAGAATCTGTGTGACATAAATTTTGTTACGTAAAAAGATCAGGATTTACCTTTTTATTGTTATGCCTTCAACATTTTAAATATTATGTTAAATACACATAATTAGTTACATAGTTAAGCATTATGTTAAATACATATAATTAGTTACATAATCAGTTAGGTGCATTCATCAATACTTCACTGTAGCCTCCTGCAACACTTGGTGTATTTAAAGTATGTCTTTTTACATTAACATAATGTTAGTAAAACTATTTAATGTAAGTTAAAAACCAGAGTTATATTTTGGCAATATATTTAAAATTCAATAAAAACTAACTTAAAACAACCAACCGAAGAAACAATCACAGTTGATTCCCAATTCAGCCAAGGATCAACTGTAACATCTAACAAAAGTTGACATATTTGTACCTGTGAGCTCAATGGTGATAAGAATGCCAAATAATGTAGGAATAAGTAGGAATTTTGCTGTATAGCTACAGGATTTTAGATTTGATCCTAAACTCAAGTAATACATGGGATTTCAATAATTCTTCATGTGCAAGTTTTTTTTCCCCACTTCTTAAAATTTTCAATAGGTGGACTGGTGACTTTAAATCATCCCTAGATGTGATTGAGCATGTGTGGTGCTCTACGATCAGTTGGGATTATTAAGGGTGTATTACTGCCAGAGTTGGCATCCACCATGACTCTGATCATGATAAATTACTGAAGACAATATAATGAATGCACAAGAGCACAAGATAAATAAGCTAAAATACAAATTTTAGTTGATTTTGGTAAACATACTGTTATGAAAAGCTTTGAAATGTTGAACCATATGCTGCAAGATGGTCAACAGTCCTAAACAATAAAATGGCATTCTTATTTAGTTGGATGGCTGCCTAGCCTGCATCAGATGAACAAATGGTAGGGTATGGAGCAGGTGGAGAACTCGTATAGCGTGGCCCCATACAGGATGGGAGGTGTTTGTGAATGATCTAAAGGGCTAATGACAAACATGGCACAGCTGAGCCACATATATTGGTTTGGTTGCTCTCTCTGTCTCTCTCTCCAAGCAGTGCATTTAAAATGAATCTTTAAGCAGAAAAGCAGAAACAGGCAAGCTGCAACATTAATCCTTTTTAAAAAGTTATTTGTTGGAAGAAGTTTTACATTTTCGACTGATTACTGTAAGACGAAAGCTCAAATAAAGGAAGTAAATAATGTATAATATGCATTGGATTCTCTTTGTCTGCTGTGCTCTTGGATTGGCATACTGTCAACATTGCTACAAGGACATTTGCGTAAGGGGCTGCATTAAATCAACCAACCACTCTGGAAGGAATTGTGACTCATCTTACAAATTTCCACAGTTAGTGTTTTTGCTAATTAGCTGCCATCAATATTTTGTTCTGTATGATAATGAGATAGCCAGCTCCATGCAGACATGGTATGTTAAGTTTGGAGTGGAGGAACTTTACCGTGTCCTGCACAGAGCTCTGACCACAACCCAACTGAACACCTTTGGAATAATACGTGGTTCCCTGATACGTCTGACTTCACTAATGCACATATAGCTTGAATAGCCGAACAAATTCCCACACTACAAGAAGTACTGAAAAGCCTTTACAGAACAGAGGAGGGTATTATGATATCAAAGAGGGAATACAATTTGGAATGGGATGTTTAACAAAAACACATGGGTGAGATGGTCAGGTTTCCACAAACTTTTTTACCATAATATGTGTACACATGCCGGACTCTGAGCCACAATTTTAGCATCTGTATAATAAAGGTGAAATTGTATGCTAAAATGTAGAACCCACAGAAATAGATTTATCATACACATAAACATGCTTGTGCAGCAAATTATACTTCCTGGCAAAAAAAAAGTTGCCCTTAAAGAAGGATGAAATTATCGGCCTATGTCTATCTGAGAAGAAAATGACATAAGAAGTCACATCTATATTTAATAGTAAAAACAAAGGCAATGTGGTGAGAATTCACAGGATTGGGAATAAACAGCTGTGTTGTCATGAGAAAACCACTTGTTAGTGAGGCTAATCAAAAGAAAAAGGATTCATTTTGCTAGGGAGCATAAAGAATGGACCGAAGCAATGGAAAAGGTCAAGTGGTCTGATGAGTTCAGGTTGACCCTGGGCCAGAGTGATGGGTGCATCATGGTAATAAGGGAAGCACATGAAGCAATCCACCTATCGTGAATAGTGCCCTCTGGAGGCAGTGTTATAATCTGGGGTTGCTTCAATTGGTCAGGTCTAGACTCAGCAATTATATATGGCAATAAAATGAAGTCAGCTGACTACCTGAATGTATCACCACACTGTGTGCTGTAATTAAAGCCTAAGGCAATTAAACAAAATCCTAGAATGTGTGACTTTTTTGGAAGCCAGGCAAAGTGCATAGACTGCTTTTGCCATTCACAGTGTAGCTTATTTACAGTGACTTTGACCTTTAGTCAACATTTTCAGCTAGGAACCAAGTGCTCCACTGCTGACTCCTTATTGCAAATCATATAGCTCCATTATTAGAAAGTAAATCCAGATTCACTTGAGGCAGTGAAAAGGTAGATGTGTTGCCACGATGGAAGCAGCAGACCTGGCCTTTGATATAAGATTATTTGTATGGGTTTTTCAAGAAGAAAAAAAAATAGCTGGAGCAGGATTCCTTCATTTCTGATTCACCCTGAATATGGGAGAGGCTTTCTCATATCTCACTAAGCCTCAGTGCGTTCAGCCATACAAATTTTTTCATGAGACAATACAGTATAGTGAGGGTATGATATGATACAATATATGATATGCAAGACAAACATAGAGCTTGGGTTGGAACAACATTACCACAGCCAGCATTACATTTTCAGCATTTGGCAGAGTGTGCATCTATGGGTATATTTTTGGGCACCCATCTTGTCAGTTTGATTGACTTTAATTTGATGCGCATCCAAGATGTCTATAATCGGCATCATGGTTTTCACTGTATTGGACTAATGTCAGATGAAGGCAGTAATGGTGTATCAACTGAAATTGATGGATCTGTTCCTCTTATTATGTAATAGCTAAATCTTCAAGGTAATTGTGCTGTAGGTATTAACTGTGCAAGGTAATTGTCAATAATATACATTAAAATGTGTAAAATGTAATATATATACAGTATATAGAGAGAGATGTATATATAGATAGATAGATATGTGTGTGTGTGTGTGTGTGTGTGTGTGTGTGTCACTATTGTTTCAGAAATGCCTTGTGCTGGAAGGTTAATGAGAAGCTGATGAGTTGCTTAAATGGCTCTGAAAATAAACTTGTTCAGTCAGTGCGCTGCGTCTTATACGTTCATATAAGAATGTGCAGTCTGTGCATTTGTGTGTGCGGGTGCATGTGTCCCATGGCATAGGATTCTTTCTGACAGCAAGCAGTAGGATTTGACATCTTCCCAGCTGCTATTGTCACTCTTCAGAACACACACACACACACACACACACACACAGGCTATTAGCTCCTTATTTACATGCCATATGCACATAGTACAACCCAATTTACCCTCATATACATCTAATTTACAGGAAACATGTTCCATGGAAATATTGAGCCAATAAATGCTTTAAGCGGATCATCCACACACAAGGAAAGAACAAGCTCGCAAATATAAAAGGCAAAAAAATGCAGGAAATATTAAAGGTAGAAATATTAAAAGTAATCTGTTTAGGAATTAAATTTTTAAAGACAATTGTCAGGTAAAAACTGTTCTGCTTTACGTCTCCCATAGTTGAAATGCATTTTTTTTACTCTTTAATTTTAGTGATAGTGAATTTTCTAGCTTTTTTAAGACAACATGTTAGTGAACTAAAGTTTAAATGTTCTATATAAATTTCACAAGATATTCTCTTTTATTTTTTGGATTTCCCCCCGATTTACTTTCTAATTTAGTCATATTCAATTCCTCCCCATCACTAGGGGGCTCCCACACTAAGGCTACTATGACCATTCAGTCGGGAGGTTCGAAGACTATCACATGTTTCCTCCAAACCAAGTGACGCCACTGACAGCATCTTTTCGAACTGCTCGCTCACGTACCGTTAGGGGCGGTGTAAGACACTCGGAGGACAGCGCTATCCACTCCTTCCGCTTGCGTGAGCTCACAGATGCCCCTGATTGGCTGTAGAGCCATAATTAATGTGGGAGCACTAAGTGCCTCCCATCCCACCCCGCTGAGAGAGCTCGGCCAATTAGCTCTCTCTAGACCCTTGGCTGTGAGAGGCTACAACTTTGAACCAGTGATCCCTGGATGATAGTGTGAGCACTTAACCACTGCGCCACTCGGGGGCCTGTTAGGTTGGATTATTGTAAAGCCATGCTGTTTGTAGACTCTTTGTTCTCTCTCTCTCTCTTACTCTCTGTTGAGCTCCACATACTACTTCTGAGATACCAGTTAAAGTCTCTCTCCTCTCCAGACCAGCTTGATCCATCCTAAGGCTTTCCTTTGGTTTGGAAATTTGAAAATCTCTAAGAACTCTAAGGATGGCCCCACATGGACAGTCTGATAATTGCCACCCAATAGAAACAAGACTTTGTGGGACTGCAACTGTCATTAATCAGTTAATAACTATAGTTTGATATAACTTTAGGGTATACCTATTTGGAAATGACTCTGATACTTGTAAGTTGCTCATAAACCAATCAAGCATAACATTACAATGGGCATGGGTTAGCCTTTGGTGCTCATGTATTATATAATTGATAATCAATGTTAATGTGTTAATGTTCATATTATGGCAGATTGGTATAAATTTTTATTTTTACAGAAGATTTGCTCTCTCTATGGTATACAGTGATAGAAGGGAATTATTTACAATAATACTGTCTGATGTTACTTAGTTGAGGACTAGTGTTAATAATCATTACCTTTGGTCTGGAGAAAAATGCATACATTTAAAATATATCTTATATGTGTAATTTTCAGATTTCTGTAATACTGCTTTGTAAAATTTAATTAAATAAGTTTGTATAAAAAGAAGACACACAAGCATCTGAAGACAGCTCCAGTATCCTTCCCTGTGGATATTATAAGTGGGCTTTCAACAAAATAGTTTCCAGATCCAACAGAAGGACGACAGATAGAACTGACACCCAGAGCCAATGGAAAAATCTTGTCATCCCCTACATGGCTGGTGTCCAAAAAGCTAAAAAAGATTTTTGGAAAACACCACATACCAGTTCACTTCAAACTCAACCACACACTACGACAGAGACTTGTTAACCCCAAAGACTGGACACCAAAACATAGGAAGATAAATATATTATATACAGTCCAGTGCAGTGAATAGTGTTCTGAGCTCTATACTAGACAAAACAACCTCTTCGTGGGAGCATGTACTTTACCAGCACAGAAGGAGCAACATCTTAGGACAAGAATCAGCAGTTTACCTTCATCTGAAGGACAAAGGACAGACACTTGAGGACAATAATTTTAAAATATTAGACAGAGAGAATAGATGTTTTGAGTGAGGTCTGAAGGAGACCATCTATGTGCAAGTGGAAAATCTATCTCTCAACACAGGTAGAGGTCTTAGGCACAACCTGTCTTCTATTTTTCATGCGACCCTCAAGGCATTTTCACAGGTCCAACAGGAACGTCACACCTAAAGATTTCCTCTGCTCTCACATTCTCTGGTTGTTATATTTTAATGATTCTACCTAATCTCTATTACTTGTTCTTCTTAACTACTTCCCCTCTTCCCTAATGACTCTCTCTCCTACTCTCACCTTCTCTATTGTTTGCCTAATGAGCCCATTCAGGCAGGGGCGAATCCTTGACCCTAGAGGATACAAATTTGTGGAATCCTGACAACTTCACTCTGACTAAAGTGAGTGAGTAGTGGATAAGTAGTGAAACGTTTCCTTTATAGGCTGAAAAAAAAAAGGCCAATTGACATTTTTTTTTCAAATGAAAAAAATAACAGTTTTGTTTGTCATGTCATCATCAGTTTTCTGCTTCTTCAGGTTCATCACAGCCACATGACATAATGACTTAATTTCCTATCACAAACCACCATAACCTCCTTCTATTCAACTGCCTTCTAATTAGGCACACCTGTTTTCAGTTTACACCCTAATTAGTTTGGTTATTGTGGCAGCTGGGGCATGGTTGAGTGATGGAGATGAGGCGGGTTGAACTGGCAGGTAAATCATAATAAGTCTCACCCATGTCTTATTAGTCTCCTTCTGTTGTTTCTTTGTGCTTTTGTAACTGTGGGACCAGAGACAGAAAGAGAAAGATCTATAGCTGGCAACGCTTAGAAAAAAAAATACATTCAAGCATGAACTTGAAACTTGAACATCAGCAGGATAAAAATCCAAACGCATAATAGTTCCTGAGTTTCAAAATGGTGAAGATAAATGTGGAACACTGTTGATACAGATTTTTTCCTTGAGTTTATTTGAGTGTGCAGCAGCTGCATGGAAATGGTCAGAGAACAAATGGACCCAGATGGAATATCTGCATATCATCAGGAGGAAACCGCAGCAGGCCAGCCAGACACAAAAGGAGTCTTTCTTTGCATACTTGCAGAAGCTGAAGATTTCCTGTTTCTGATGATTGATGGTGGACGAACAGGATACAGAACAGGTCGTCAAGCTGTGTATACCGAAGCAGTTCATCTTTATCCTCCTGATAAGAAAAGCGGAGTGAGTCCAGTGCCACTGGGTCTCTAGACAAAGCTGTTCAGATCGCAGAGGGTGGCCTGACGCAGTGAATGTTCCAGATATCCTTTATTTTTTCTTGTGCACTCTCCCTCTTTTTCCTACACTAGTTCCAGCCCCCAAGAACCAAGATGATGGGGCCCTGGTTCAAGCATCAGCTCGCCCAAGTTGCCACCAATTGACCAAAGCTCTTAACCCTGTCTTCTCCATTGGCATGGCTCACCCTGTGTCCTGACCGCAGCTTCAGTATGTTGGAATAAGGAATGAAACACTGTACTGTATGTGTGACAAATAAAAGCTTAACTTTAATAAATATAAATTTATTTCTGGAGTGAAAGGGATTGCATAGACATAGTGATTGGAAAAATGTAAAAAATTACAGTGATGAAAAGGTTCTGTTGCAGAATAGAGAGGTATGAGCTGTTTGCAGTACTATTAACAATCATTATTACTGGGAGGAGGAACAGGGCTCTGCCCCATCCACCTGTGCAGATTCCTCTTGAGTACTTTGCCTCTGACCTGATGCATGCTATTTAACTATTAAGGGAATAGCCAGTGAAGCAAGATACTGAAAAAAAGAGGTGATCCAGTGCTTAGTACTGTATTTGTTATATTATATACATTTGTAGTCATACCAATAAAGTTTGCTAAAGTAAACTGAATTGGTACTGCAGAGCTGTTCCATGCAGCTCATTATAATTTCATGACTGGGCATTTGAGGCGGAATAAAATTGCTAAAATATTTTGTGGCCTATTTGCATTAGCTGGAGATTGGTAGTAATGTTCATAGGTGGTGTGTGACATGTTGCAAATGTCAGCTGGTGAATCAGACAACCATCCCAAAAGCAGCATCGAACACCTATCCATTTATGAAGGTCCCCTTTAAAAGTATTGACATGCACCTTATCGGGATATTACATTGTGTTAGTGTTATTAGACTACACAAAGCAATACAGGTAGTCCCCGACTTACGAACATTCGAGTTACAAATTTCCACAGAAACATTTGTAGACGTGAACCAATTGCGGAAGAAGTTCACGTTCATTGTACAAAATTAGACACTGCAGTGCACCAGATACTGTACCAATCTTTACATTTATATACAATATTTTCAGTGTGTAAGTGAATAAAGAAAATGTCTAAAATGATAGAAAATGGCTGTCCTATAAAGCTGTCCTTAAAGTGAAAAGTCCTTAACAAAACAGTCCAGAGTTCACAGTCCAAGAAAGTGGAAAACTTTGATAGAATGGCGTCCGGGATTCCCCTCGCAAACTTAGTTTACAGTCTACAGTAAGTAAAGTCAACATTCATGCGTGTTTGTGTGTGTATGTAAAAGTCGTCATACACAACTCCTCTCCTCATTTCCTCATGGATTGGTTTGCCTTATATTGTACAGGGTGGGCCATTTATATGGATACACCTTAATAAAATGGGAATGGTTGGTGATATTAACTTCCTGTTTGT
>JAQMYJ010000012.1:26851022-26861112 GCA_030014305.1 Clarias laeviceps | reverse complement strand
CAACACAATGGGCAGCACATTGAACACATTTTATAACTTATTTATAACATTTTATAACTTAATTAATAAACTTGTAACTTAATAAAGTTACGTTAAAACCGAGAAGAACTCGTTCGTAAGTAAAGAACAACCTGTACTCAAAAGTTCTGACTCTTCATAATATGGCTCATAACTCCAGCTAGGGATTGGGATTAAACCCAGAACTTCCCAGAAGTTTTCATGGGTTCAGTTCAAATTATTGTACAGGAGAAATTCTCATGATATCTTAGACATCATTTAGTGTTGAAAAGTTTATCTAATACAGAAAATTTTAATCAGTCCCAAGAACAATAGTTGTGATGGTACAACAGGGATACTGTACATGGCCTCTAAATTGCTTGTGAAGTAGCAAGCACCCTTTGAGTTCACGCATTGAATCAGAGAGGTCAACTTTATAATAGAGGAAATGGACTTTTATAGAAATATGGTACCTGTACCTCCTGAAAACTGTGGTTCAAGTGATGGAGGTCCCCAGGAGGGCAAGCTATCTATAGCCTGTATGGGCAGTGAGTGTATGTGGCAGCAGAGGCATAGTCGAGCATCAGGATGAAGAATCGTAGATGGAGAGGAGCAGGTAATGTAATGATTCTCATGTGCATTAATGCCATCATTCTACATTCTACAGTGTATTTCTCTGTGATTTCAGTAACTTTCGTAGCAAAAGAGCCTTTCTTGATTTGAACTTGAAAATTGATTGAGTAAAAGCTGAGTTAGTGATGGCCAATCTTTTTTGGTTCGTCCATTTTTGTCTTGGAGTCTTTACAAATGGGTTAAAAATGCAGTCAAAATAAATGTGAAAGTTCCTGAGACTTAATCTGTGAACACACACACTGAGTTTTACAATTATGTGTTCTCTATATTATTGCTCTGTTCTAACCTGCCTGGCAGCACAGTGGTGTTGTGGTTAGCACTGTCACCTTGCACCTCCAGGTTCCTTGTTCTCCCAGTTTCCTCCGGGTACTCTGGTTTCCCCCCACAGTCCAAAGACAGATTAGACTGGCTGATGTTCCAGAATTGCCCGTAGTGTGTGAATGAGTGTTTAAGTATTTGTATGTGTTTGTGCCCTGCGATGGATTGGCACCCTGTCCAGGGTGTACCCTGCCTTGTGCCCTAAGTCTACTGGGATGGGCTTCAAGCCCCCACTACCATGTACACAGGATACAGTGGTACAGAACATGAATGAGTGAGTAAGAATGTAACCTGCCTTGTTTTTGAAGTACTTGTTTTTGTAATTTTGTAATTCTGGGTTTAGCAGTGTTTCATTTAAGCATCACATCATCAGAAAATAGCTCATGGTTCAACTTTATCCCATTTTATCCATATACAACCTGTCATGAAATGTGCATAGGGACATTATGAAGAAAATTAAAGCCTGGAAGACAGTGACTGATTGTCATCAATGCCTCTAGTGGGTGTTTAGTTAGTTTAGTGGTTTTCTAGAAAAACTAGAAAAGAGGTCACATTTCAATCAAACTTAAATACACATTAAAGAAATGCGACGTGTGTAATTTAATCTACACATCTTGGCTGCTACCATTTCTCATAACCGCTTAAAAAAAGTTGGACAGCGCACGCGACAGTACAAGCGACAGCAGTAGCCACGAGAGACAAATTACACGCAATCCGAGTGACTTGTTGCTCGCTTGTGTAAATGTGGCATACAGAATTCTCAAGAGGAGTTGTTTCATGCTTCGAGCAACACTGTTCTCTAATCTTGCTTTTGTTTTGTGATCTAGATGCAAGTGCTGACAGATGGAGATGCTCTTTCTGCTCAGCAGGGCACCAAAGATGGAAGTCCTGGAATACTCTATTGCAGACACACCCACACAAATTGTTGTTTATATTGTTTGTATGTCCCAAAAACTAGCAAAAGTAATAGGAAAGCTTCGATCAAACTCATGGATGCGGGGTGGGGTCTCCGTGGATTTGTTTGGCACATCCCATTGGTGATTGACTGGATTGGAATCTGGGGATTTTGGTGGCCAGGTCAATGGCCTTGGGCTCTTTACCTGTCAGGCCATCAGTGCTGCAGACTGTGGTCCATTGGGTATTTTGATGCCTTACTTTCATGGACAGCATTGACTTTGCTCTGCGAATTGTGCTGCATTGGCCCTTCTGTGGAATCAGACTGGACAGACTAGCATTTCAGCTCCAAGGGCATAAATAGTGCCCACGATCCTGTCACCAGTTTACTGATTGATAATCAGTGTTAATGTATTAATGCTGTGTGTTCATGTTATGGCTGAGCAGTAAATGTATTGTGTATCTGAATAGACAGTGTATTTTTGGTCAAAACAGGAAAACCAGTATTTGTTTACTCCTCTTGTTCAGTGGAGAAGATAATTATTAATGCTTTCTGTTGTGCCTGGAAGAGTCTATCTTAGAATTTGTATAAATACAATTTCTGCTCTTAACTCTCTTTTCACTCTTGATTTACATATTTTTACTTCAGTTTTAAGGAGATTTTTAAAAAGATTTGAACCTGCTTGTCTAATATGCCTCACTTTAGGGAAGTTCACTGCCCGTCTAACTGTGAATCAAGTACACTCACCGTCTACTTTATGAGAAACACATGTACACCTGAACATTGCATATTCAGTCTTTTAATCAGCCAATCAGGTGGCATCGGAGCAATGCATCAATGCAAACAAACAAAAACAAACAAACAAATGAATAAATAAATAAACAAATAAATAAATAATTGACAAAAGCTTCAGGTATCATTCATAGCAAACATCAGAATGAAGAAAAAGCATGATCTCGATAGCTTTGATTGTGGCATAGTTTCTCAGAATACACAAAACACTGACCTTGAGGTGGATGAGACATTTCCAGGAGATCACATCATGTTCCACTCCTGTCAGCCAAGAACAGGTATCTGAGGCTATCATGGGCACAGGTTCAGCAAAACTAGACAACTGAAGATTGGAAAAATATATCATCTGTTTTTTCCCCAGCCTTCAACTGTCCAGCATGCTGTCTACAAAGTTCATTTCATTTCTGTTAACCAAAAGGTTTTGTGAAACATAAAACAGGTCTGTGCTTAACAAAACTAAATTTTTCTAGATGGTGGCCATTATTTGCTAAGATTTCTTATTCATTATTCATTATCCAGCTCTGACTTTACGATCAGAACTCTGCTTTTAAAGGTGGCTTTTTTTATAGCAGCTGGCCAAACATCATAAATTGTATTTTTAGTGAAATTTGGCTCTCATAAACAGTGAAATACACACATACACACGCACACGCACACACACACACACACACACACACACACACACAGAGGTCTGCAGACAAACACGTATGCACACACCTGGTAATTTAGCTAAAGGCTATACATTTTCGGCGCTCCCAAAACAGTACAATTGACAACAGTAGCCACAAGAGACAAATTAAACGCAATCCGAGTGACTGGTTGCGTGCTGGTGTAAATGTGGTGTACAGCATTCTCAAGAGGAATTGTCCCATGCTCAGAGCTGCACTGGTCTCTAATCCCTCTTTTGTTTTATGTTTTGTCCAGACTGTGACTCGACTGTTTGACTATCAACTTGTTCAACAAGTTATTACATTCATTTTAAGGATTTGTGGAAAAATTTGCAAAAAACCTGTGTGTGTGACAAACATATATGATTCACTTTGCTGTTCGTTACTCAATGATAAGATTCATTATTTTCGTCATTATTCAGCATTAATTATTTTTGGGCATTAATCTTTAAAAGCAAATAATTATTTTAAATAGTATCTTTCTCTATAGCGAATGTTGTAACACACAGAATGATATTATTAAATGAACCTGGCTCCTATTAACAGTTAAATACGCACACACACATTGTGCGACAAACACATTCACACATCTCTCATAGTTTATGGACGTGGGCATAATGAGCAAAGTGCAAGAGTTTTATTATGATAAAGAGATGTTTTATTTCTCTGTAGAGTTCCTCAGATGTGTGGACAGATTTATAGCTGTCTGTAGTGTGTATGTGTGGGCAGTTTATTTCTCAGTATAATAGGTTATTTTATCTACTGATGAGTGATCGTTAGAGCTTTTTGTTACAGCAATAACAAGTAGCTATGGTTCAACAGCTGGTGGTTAATACCAAAAAGAATGGGGTTTATGTGTATGTGTGTGTGTGCATGCATGTGTGTGTGTGTGTGTGCATGCTTGCGTAAACACCACTGGAGCACAAGCTATTATAGACTAATCTATGCTATTTATATAGGGCTGTCCTACTGCTGCTGCTGGCCATCTACATAAGGGATGGCGATAAGAAAGGAATATCCCTTTTCTCTTATACTATCCATTTTGTATGCAGGTGGATATGCGTGTTGTTTTCCATGTTCTCACCTGCAATAAGTACACACTGAGAGCTTCTGTTACACAGAAAAATGAAAAAGAGAAATGTGTTAGAGAAACACTTCTCCAGGGCTCTAAACCTGGACTCTGTAGGCTTTAATATAATTCTAATTTTTAGGGGTCTTTCCTAAAGATTGCTGCCATTTGTACAGCAAATTGACACATTCTCCTTCATAAAAATGTAATAGTTTGAGGATATCAGTGGGAGGGTTGAGAATTTGGCAAATATTGCCCTAATTTGGAAATAATCCTTGAGGCAGGAAGGCAGCATAAATATTCTGCTCCACTAGTACAGCTTCTCTGTCGTTTTGCTTGAAAAGGCCAGACTGCAGGAGGAAAGTTGTGCTATTGTTTATTAAAAATATTTCATTGAGCTTGTCAGGTTCAATGCCAAATATGATTCGTGTTTTGAGGAGCTGTTTGTGTGCATCTGTTGATCTGTGTGACATTCGCTGCAGAAGTCACTATCCCTCTGATCCACAGCTGCGAGCTTCTCACTTTGACTTTCTGTAGACTTTTTGACTGTTATCTGACATCTACTAGAACTGAGTATGCAAAATGTAAAGGCTAAATGATTTGCAATATTAACTGATGACATGTTTAGTTAATAACATTTGGGTAATATACAGTACAAGAAAGTACCCTAAATCTAAGTTAACATTTTTTGAATATGTGACACCTCATTTCTACATATTTTGCTTCCACAGAGATAAAAATTTTTGTATTTCTTAATGAAGTCATGAGGTACTTCAGGATTCCATGAAGGACTTTCTTGGCTCTCCAGTCCCTGTACCTGATCAGTTTCATAGGCCTTTTTGTTTGTTAAACCCCACAATAACTTTAAATTAATCATTCAAGCATAAACAAAACCTTTAACTTAAAACATAAACCATTGAGAAACAGGTGCAGATGATAACAGACTTCTGACTTGATTACTATACTGGTGATGCTAATTGCTGAGTGGCTGGAACGGATAAGAGGGGAAATGAGGTTGCTGCTGAGGTACAGTAGTTACATAAACAACTATTTTAAAAACTGTATCTTTAGGCATTTTAGAACCTGTCATAGTAAAACATTGCCATTCCCTTTAATTTAATCAACATCATTTTATTTTATATGAAGAAATGGGGTGTCTTGATACATTTTATTAGCTTTATTACTTTTATTAAATATCTAATCTTATCTAATACTATTTTTCACAAAGACAGTTGTGGCCTTTATTTATAATAATTTTTATTATATAATAAAAATATTAGGCAACTTGTTTTCAGATTGTTTCACTTACTGAGCTATATATTTTTTGCAATAAAGCAAAATATGAAAATATTTCATATTAAGTATTGAAAAATAGCTTAATTTTTTTATTGTAAAATGTATATTGTAAATATCTGTAAAAATGTGGTGTTCATTTGTATTTAGCCCCTCTAAATCAATACTTTGTAGAACCACATTTTGCTGAAGTTACAGATGCAAGTCTTTTGGAGATTGTCTCTCCCAGCTTTGCACATCTAGAAAGTGAAATTGGCCATTCTTCTTTACAAAATAGTTCTACCTCAGACAGAATGGAAGGAGAACGTCTGTGAACAGCAGTTTTCAAGCCTTGCCACAGATTCTCAATTGGTTTTAGGTCTGGACTTCTGCTCTTCTATAAAGGCCAGATTTGTTGAGTGCATGACTAACAGTTGTCCTGTTGACAGATTCTCCCACCTGAGCTGTGGATCTCTGCAGCTTCTCCAGAGTTACCATGGGCCTCTTGGATGCTTCTCTGATTAATGCTTTCCTTGCCCGGCCTGTCAGTTTAGGTGGATGGCTATGTCTTGTAAGGTTTGCAGTTGTGCCAAACTCTTTCCATTTTTGGATGAAGTATTGAACAGTGCTCTGTGAGATGCTTGTGATATTTTTTTATAACGTAACCTTGCTTTAAATTTCAACACACCTTTATAACTGACCTGTCTGGTGTGTTCGGGCTACATGATGCTATTTGTTCACTAATGTTTCCTAACAAATCTCTGAGGGCTTCACAGAACAGTTGTATTTATACTCCAAATAATTACACACAGGTGGACTCTATTTACTACTTTTAGTTAGGGGCATCAGAGTAAAGGGGACTGAACACAAATGCACGCTTGCTTAAAATGTAGATTTTTATTTGTAAAAAAAAATTTGTAAAAAAAAAGTTTCTAAATCATTTATCATTTACTTCCACTTCACAGTTATGTGCCACTTTGTGTTGGTCTATCACATAAAATTCCAATAAAATACATTTCTGTTTGTAACATAACAAAATGTTTTTGAGTTCATGGGGTATGAATACTTTTGCACTGTACTGTACAATTAATTTAGTTACAGGTATACTGTTGACACTGACCTGCCTTGAATGTGGATTTAATGTGAGCTCTCTGTTTAAAATCCAAGTAAAACCATTTTTGTAGGCAACTGTTTCAGTGTAAATAATCACTCTCTTCTCATCTGAAACTCACTATGGAAAGACAGCAATGAGGAATGAGAGAAGAAGGGATGAAAGAGAAGTAGTGGTTCTCTGCCTTGCCCTTGTGGGGGAAGTGTATGCAGTAAGTTCTCTCTATGGTATGATAATGTGTGCGTGCATGATGAGAGAGACGTGCTGAACTACATTCTGCTCACTATCGGCCCTCTTCTAACCCTTCTCCCTATCTTGCCAGTGATGTATCGCCCTGGCTTTGCTGTTAGATGGAGGACTGTGGTGCTCATTAAGATTGTGGCAGATAGAGCAAATGGGGAAAAGGGAAATAACACAGATGAAAGGGTGAGAGCAGAGAAAAGATAAAGCATTTGCTTTTTGGAATCGTTCCACCTCATTGTTTTCAACCTTCCTTTTGTTCTTCCTCAAATGCAGTCATTGCTGTCCCAGCCTTCAGTGTCCTTGTTGAATCTTATTATGATGATTTCTGTGCTGGTGTTAGGTGCACATGCTAAGCATACATGGGTTTGTATATAAAAAGGTCTAAGGATCAGAAATTGGGTTTATTTTTTATCTTAATATAAAAAATAGTAAATAATGTATATTTACTATTACTATCATAGTGTAGTATAATTATTAGATATGAGTTAAGTCGAACTAGGACTTGTGATGAATTTTCTCATTAATGAAGGCATGAAACCGACATCATTTATGGAAGACTTCAAGCTCAGTATGGTGATGAGACTCTTAGCTGCAGTAAAACATTTGAATGGTGTTACAAAGAAGGCCGTTTGTCTGTGAATGACAATCCCGGCTGAGATGGCTTTTAGCCCACTGCAGTCATTTCCTGTGAACATTCAGTGATTGGAATGCCTGATCCTTGGAAATCGACAGATAAATTGTTACCAACTTGTGAAAAAGCTGCAGCTGTCTTTGGGAGCTGTACACACAATCATTTACTTCATTACAGAAACTCAACTGGGAGTTATTGACACATCCTCCAGTACAGTCCTGATCTCGCTCCAAGCAATTTCCACATGTTCAGTTCTTTAATACATATACTGTAAGTAGCAGTCACTTTCTCTACATCTCTGCTTCTGATCATGGCTCCAGCGTACTGAGAAAAATCTATCTAAGCACTAGGAAATGCTGTGATAAGTGAATTAGTAGGGCAGGGATTATATCTAAAATAAAGGTAGTTTCAATTACACAAGTTTAAAGTACTATGTATGAATTAAAGTTTGTCTGACTACAGATGTATTAGGTGTGTAACTGAATACAAATAAATGATTCAGATTGGATATTTTAAAAGAATATGAATATAGATACAAAAAAAATGGCAGAGAAGTCAAGTGTTGTGTTATTTTAGAAATCTTGGCAGCTTAAGTTTAAACAGAAGAAGCTACAACAAAAAGTAAACAACTTTGAAGCAGAACAACTTGCTGATGCATGTGGGGAGGGTTGCCAGGTTTCAGTAAGATCCCCTTGGGGCGATGAATACGTCGCAAAAAATTGCAGAAAAACATTTAAAACTACATTTAAACATTTAAAAGCCCCATACACCCCCATACATCCCCTCACCCTGTTTTTTTCTATTTTTTAAAAGGTGTGTTACTTTTTATGAAAAGCTTGATGAAAAACAAGTTGGAAATCAAGTCTTGCATTTAATATAAGGCAAAATTTTATATTTAACTATATATCGGTCACCTTTGTGTCATTATTTCATTATATTTAAGATCAATCCATGTTACAAAACAAACTGTAACTATACACTGTTTTAGTGTTTTAAAGAGAAGCCTGCTTTTATTAAATGTCAAAATATTTTATTACCCATCATGTATTGTATAGAAATTTAATAATAAAATCTAAAGAAATTTGCAAGTTCAAAAATGTCAAAAAAGTCATTTGTAAGTCATATTAAATAGGTAAATAATAGTTTGTGACATAAACTCAAACCATGTCTTTTTCATGCTCTGTGCTCAGTCAGTGTTTGGCTGAAGAAATTTCTGTGGAACCCAGTATTAGCCAATACATCCTTACTAGGCTTGCAATTGGCAACTGCAGTATTCAGATAAAACCTCATCCAATATTTTGTATGGGAGACTATAATTATCTGCTGGTGCTGTGCAGTTATGACATTTCGTATAGACCTTTCTGTTTTTGCCTTTCTTGGATATCAAAGTGATGTGTAATAATATAATATTTATGCTATGATTTCGTTCTGCTCAAGTAAGTAATGTAATTGGTCTGCTATTTCTTGACATGGATTCCATCAAGGTAGAAAATGTTCTCAATATGCCAAAGCCATGATCGGACTACCAGCTTCACATCTGAAATGATGGCTCCTAGGAACTTTTTTAAATTCTGGTTTGGCTTGAACGCCCCTGGTAGTAGTTCTGACATATTGCCTTTATGAGATAAACTCCTGTTACAACAATGCACAGATATCATCATTGCTCTGATAAAAAAAAAAAAAAAACAACAACAACATATAATTAGAAACTTGTAAATACAAACTACAATTAATTCAATTAATATTCTAAAGGGTCTATAGTCAATAATGTTTGTGTGCATAACCCATACATTGGTGGTGTCCAACAATTTACATGCAATCAGCCACAGAAGCTGAAACCTGATCATTTACTGTATCTACACAGGAGATGTGGAGCCATTGGGATTATTATTGCCTAGCTAGTGAGTGTTATGCAGATAATCTGTGTATAGTGATAGGGCAGTGGGAGTTCAAAATATGCGATAATCTTGCAATACTGTTGGGATGTATTTGCTACTCTTGATCTATAAAGCTTTCATTACGGCTCTAATCTAAGGTGCTGTTTGATGACTCTAAATGAACTTCTCCTCTGCAGTGGAGGTAAGTGTTGGTCTTGCCTTCCTGAGAAGGTCTTCATGAGAGCCAGTTTCATCATGGTGCTTGATGGGTTTGAAATATGCACTTGACAATACTGTTCTTGCAAGAACTATTCCAGAAAGGCTTACCTCCGTGTCTCAAAATAACAAATGACTGTTTGTATGTTACAGTACATAATTACCTAATTCCATATGTATTGCTTCATAGTTTTGAAATCCCCAGTATTGTTGTAGAATGTAGAAAATAAATCACTCACTCACTCACTCATCTTCTATACCACTTTATCCTGTATTCAGGGCCGCAGGGAACCGGAGCCTATCCCAGGAGGCTTAGGGCACGAGGCAGGGTACACCCTGGACAGGGTGCCAATCCATCGCAGGGCACA
>JAQMYJ010000012.1:26780213-26818381 GCA_030014305.1 Clarias laeviceps | reverse complement strand
CAGGCCTCTCTCATCTTTTTAAGTGGGAGAACTTGCACAATTGGTGGCTGACTAAATACTTTTTTGCCCCACTGTTAAAATGTAAGTGGCTTGGGATAAGGGGATTTGCCAAATGCTGTAAATTTCTATCCTCAGATGCCATGTGTACTTGGTAGTGGTAAACTAAGTACACAAATCCTGTACTTGGATATAAGTTCCAGGTAAAATATTACTTATGTAAAAGTAGTAATCTTTCACTCTGCTTCAGAAGAAGCATAAAAGTACTTACAATCAAATTTACTCAAGTATCAAAAGTACTGAGCTTGTATTAGATGACCATAAAAGTAAACCCATAGTAAAAGACTCTCTCTCTCTCTCTGTCTAGGATGCAGTGAAGACAAAGTAAGAGGTGTCAACAAATAAAACTACTCAAGCATGAAAACTGTTCTTAAGTACAGTAACAAAGCTGACGTACTTAGTTAACTTCCACCACTGCTTATTAAAAACAGGAACCTGTAACAGTATTAATTAATTAAAGGTATCTTAAGTTTTATTTAAGGTATTGGAATTTAACTTCGGGGTTAGCAGTGAGGTGTAAACATACAAGTCAGATGAACAAATGTTGACTCTGGAAGTGCAAGGCAACAGTGTTAACCACTAAGCCGGCAATTTTAATAATAGAAGATTTCTCAGTGTGCTGTATACTGTATGTGTTCGGCCATGGCTGAGTGCCAGCTGCATCGCCATCACACTGCTCCCTCTTCCTTGACACTCTGTAATGTCTCTCAACTCATTTGTTTCTCTTCCTTTCATTTCCTCATTCCCTCCTCTCCTCCTCACTAGCTTTGTCATACCTCCTCATGCTTTTCTGGCAGCTCCTGAAGATCCTATAATAAGAGGAAAATGTGAAATTTTTGACTGTGTCGAGTCAAAAACTTTTTCACATTTTCACATTTCAAAATCTCAGTGCTAAAGGTTGCTTGGAATAACACATGGAGTCATGAAACCTGAAAATGGGTGTATGTGTGTGTGTGTGTGTGTGTGTGTGTGTGTGGACATCTGTGCATGTGTGTCGGTGAAATGCATTATTGAGTGCAGTGAGATAAAAACCAGACCCTGTGATCATTAGTGTACTTGAGCTCCATTATCATGACTGTCAAACATCTCCTACTGAAGCCCTTCATGTTTACACACACACACACACACACACACACACACATGCACACAAGGACCCAGTTCTTTTTTTGAATACCCCCACACATTCCTACTTCCTTTTAATAAAAAGAAAATTGATGTTAAAAAAATTCTTTCAGTATCCTGTCATTACCGCATGACGAGGACCATGCTGTCACTCCACAGACATCTGCTCTTTTCTCTCAGAACAGGAGAATATGCGACTCAGTATGATGCAAGGTTTTAGCCTGTTTTTGTTTAAAGGATTGTGCGAAATTGCACTGGAACTTAGAAGTCCTGATGCATTTATCTTATTCTTATCAGTCTCAATAACAAGTGATCAATAACACCTCACACTAATGAATACTGACCAATATCCTGAGCTCATTTAATATCCTTTTGATTGTACTTTAAAACATTTGCACAATAAATCTAGATTTACTGCTTTAGATGCATGTCATTGCTGCACGACACTTGTGATTGGCTTTTAAATAATAAATTTCAGGCCATTGGAACCGATTTGCCGTATGAGTTCATTGAGTCAGCAAAGCTCAGGATTATAAGAAAAAAACAGCAAATTGGCAGGATGACTTTTTTTTTTTTTTTGGAATTTGTTTCACTTGAACTTATGTTACTGATGCATATCCTTACTTCATATGCTTTTGCCTGTGGCTGCTATTTACAGCACTCAGAAAAGATGTTTTATACTGTTAATTATTCTATACAATTGTATAGTATATAAATGTAGCAGATGTATAAGGATAAAAGTCAAATTCTTACTTTCTGGCTTTTTTTGTTTGTACATTTGAGACTTTTAAATAGTAATGTAATGTCAAATATTCACTTCATTAAGTGGTCAATATAAATAATTTTTTTTTTATTGAATAGTAAATATAAATGTTAAATATTACATTTAAAGCACCCTTTTATATGCATCATGGAAAAATGCAGTGACAATAGTGTTGCCAAGTATACAGTACATGATCCTGTGCTAGACTGGGAACAACATAGGGGTTGTAATGAGCAAGTCCTTAGGTGGCAGTGGTATTTGTTATGGTTCAGAATGCTTGTTTGGGATTGCAATTAATGGCATCGTTAAGTCCTTAAATTAGTCTCCGCTACTAAATTGCACACATACAAAAATATAAGGTGTAAGAAAGATTAACAAATTAACACTTTTTATTAAAATGTAAAAAAAAACATTCTCTGCCTAATTGCCAGTCCATTGTAAACACATGAGTCAAGTCTCCACTCACGTCACCCCTCCACACCAGATAAACTTGTGTTAACACATCTGGTGTTATGCATATGATTGCTTAATTGTGTTAATTTCCCCTATGTATGAAGACTTTTGGGACTCTCTGCATTGAAATAGTTACACAACAAAACCTGGCTAAGCTGAATAGTTTGTTCTACATGTAGTATCTTTTTTTTCTGTTTATGTTCGTCTGTATTTTTGGAGTTTCTCTTTTCTCAAAATGGTAAAAAGGGTAAAATTATTGGCCTTTATCAAGAAAACAACTACTGTATGTCTGGAGAGATGAACTCCCAACTTCATGGATGAAATGTGGTTGCAAGATCGGGGTGCACCACAGACACACAGACACAGAGTGTCACACAGACACAGAGTTACAGAAAAAAGGGTAGTTTTATTAGGACAAAATAAAGAAAAGAAGGGATTTTAAGGAGGTAGGAAGAAAAGAAGAAGAGGAAAAAATTGAGGATGTGCATGTGCATGCCTGTCACTGATGCATCCATGACATTGTTAAATTTTTTTTAATAAAATCATGAAGGGAGATCACATAAACGCTTATTGAAGTTCTACAGTATTTAAAAAATGGACGGCAGTAATAAGAGCTATAAAAAATGGTCAAAATAAAAACATTTCCACAGACACAATGTGATTGGAACTTACAGGATTGGGACTAAACAGCTGTGTGGCCATTAAAAAACCACTTGTTAATGAGACTAATCAGTAAAAGTTTCAGTTTGCCAGGCAACATAAAGATTGGACTTTGGAACAATGGAAAAAAGTCATGTGGTTTGATGAGTCCGGACTGACACTATTCCAGAGTGACATATGGGTCAAGGTAATAAGAAAAGCAACATATGCGTCAAGGTAATTAGGGAAGCAAATGAAGCGATACATGCCTCTCACTTAACAAGTGTCTGGAGGCACACTGTTATGATCTGCGTACATTATGTTACATTTATGAAGTAGTCTGTTATACAAAACTTTAGATTACACATACACCAATCACAAATAACACTACCTGTCTAATACTGAGTAAGTCCCTCTTTTGGTCCCTGACCTGTTACGGCATGGACTTCCCTAGACCTCTGAAGGTGTGCTGTGGTATCTGGCACCAAGCTTTCACCTGTACTGTAGATCCATGAATTCAATTTGTTTTTCTAGCACATCGAAGAGATGCCCTGTTGGATTGGGATCTGGAGAATTTGGAGACCAATTCAATACCTCAACTTCGTTGTTTTTTCCTCAAGGCAATAATTTTTACATTATCCTGCTGAAAGAGACCACAGCCACCATCAAGAAATACAACTTCCATGAAGTGGCATACCTGGTCAGCAACAATGTTTAGGCAGGTGGCACATGTCAAAGTAATTGCCACATGAATGGTAGAACCCAAGGTTTCCCAGCAGAACATTCCCCAAAGCATCACACGGCCTCTTGCTGGCTTGCCTGCTTCCCATTCTGCGTTGTGGTGAAATCTCTTCCCCAGGAAAGTGCCACATACTCACTTGGCCATTCATATGATGTAAAAGAAAAATGTGATTCGTCAGACCAGGCCACCTTTTTCCATTGCGGGACAAAATGTTCACCTGTGAGTGGTCATGGTGTTATTGTTGATCAGTGTAGTTCCTTGTAAAGTTTTCCAGGCCAGAAATGTCTTCAGGACAGCAGAGTTTAACTTTTTCAGTTTCCATGTCAGTGGTTTGTTAACATTTTAAAAAGAAATCATTTACATGAAGATATATATGTGTGCATTTAGTGTGCAAATTATAATGAAAACATCAGAAAAAAAAAATAGATTTACTTCCAATGAAAATGGTACCGCTATCGTCAAAATATTTAACTGGTTCCTCATACAAAATGTCTATAAGAATGTGTGGGAATGTGTGTATATAGACTGGATAGAGGCAACACCCAGTGATGCACTGTTGTTTCATGTTAGGAGTTGCTAAGACACAGAAATGTTTGGGGTTGTATTAGATTATACAGTGTAGAGGAGCCCTATTGAAGATGAGAGAGCAGGCGGCTGAATTTAAGAGCTCAAGAGCATTCCTTTCATTCCCATCATCAAACTTTGTACTGGAGTCCCAGTCAAACCTGTGGTTTTGATAGTCTGAGCAATTTCAAATAGAGTATGCATGATGATTATTTCCAGTGCAGTGGCCTATACACAAGAAAGGACTGTATCTTGACATTTAGAAATTAATTAAATGGGAGAATGAAATAAACTTAAAGAGGTCAGCACCAAGTAGAAAGTGACTCTTTCATTTTCCACAGAAAATGCAAATACATGACACCATGTAAACGCACTCCAAAGTCTGCAGAACTTTAATCCACCAAAAATAAAAGTGGTTTCAAAGACAATTCCTTGAAACTTTCCGCTTTCTTTTCTTGTACTTATTGAATATTTGCACATAAGTATACACATAAAATACATAGATAATTTTAGTCTCAATCAGTCCTTGATGTTTTTTATGCTACACCGGCGCTAGTGTGAGTGCCACTCGGGGAGGTGTAAAACAAGATTGCACATTTAATACACCGCAAATTCACTTTCTTTTATACTAATATAACCTCTCCTCACCTTATTTCTGGCAAGCTACATTCATTATGTATGTGTTTTGAGAGTGCTTTTTAAAAAAAATCACTGCGCAATCTACCCTACAAGCACCTCTTTTACATGCATCACCTTGTGCTTTTTTTCTTCTTCTTCTCCTCCTTCTTTAATAAAGAAGCCAGAAAACATTATAAACAGGAGAAAATATTATGACATTTTTTTTCCCTGTAACATATCCTGCATAAAATACATTATAATCTGAGTCAGTATAATATAATGCCTTTGATAAGCCAGAGTTTAGGCATGTCTTTAATCTTATTCATCCCTGACTGAAATCTAAAAGAATAATGTGTTGGTTGTCCTCCTACTTGTTTTTCATTGAGACGGAAGTAATGAATTAAAAGCACAATACATCCCACCTAAGGCCTAATGAATTCAGATAATAAAGGTGACGAGCCAAATTGACTCTTTATTCTTGCTCTTATTCTGTCTAGGGCTTTGTGCCATAAAAAAACATTAAATACCTGAGTCATCTTTAATTGCATTGAGAAGACTGACCTTTGCACTCATAAGCCATTAAATTGTATTCCTTTTCTCAGGTCTGATCATCATCATTATTATTTTTTGCTGGACTGCTGAAAAGACTGACAAAGAAAATACATTCATTCACTGATTGAGATTGAAAATAACAACAAAATCATGCTTTGAATCTAAAAACATGTCTAACAGATACAGCCCCATCAGTTTCAAATTCCAGATCTGTTTCAATTTAAAAAATACAATGGCTGTAATACAATTCTGCTGTCGAAAATCACTGCATAGAGGGACCATCTTAAACATTAAATCAGTTTAAAACTACTTTGAATTCAGCAATAGCACAGCAGTAAGGCTCACTGCTACAGAATCTAAAAGATGTCGAACAGTTATTAATTGTCATCTTGCTATTTTGCAATATCAAATTTAAGCTATTTTAAGAACATCAGGAGCGCGATGATGCGGTTATAGTCATGACGGCGCAGCCTGTGTGTTGAAGATATTACAGTCGGGCTGATATTCTGTGTTATTCAACACAACCTGGAGTGTGATATTGCTTTTATATAACAGTTCTACAGTTCTGTTGATAACAATAATAATAATAATGCATTTTATTTACAGTATATATTCGCCTTCTAGTCACCCAAGATCACTGCCTAAAATGTATACAAGAATTGAATTTGTAAAATCAGGTAGTAAATAACGTTAGAACAATATTTATTAAAAACAATTGCCTGTGTCAGCACCTAAAACATTTAAAATAAATAGAGATTTGATTGCAGTCTTACATCATGTGGAATAGGCGCTTCTGAATAAATGGGTCTCAAGATGAACTTTAAATGTGGTTGGAGAGTCTATATTATGGATATTTTCAGGAAGGGAGTTCCAGGGATGAAGGACAATGTGGCTAAATGCTCTAGAGTCCATGGTGGTCAGGGGTGTAAAGAAGAGCCTTGATGAGGAAGTGCAAGAAGAAATGTACGAGCTCTGACAGATAAGGAAGAGCAAGATTATTAATGGCTTGAAATTTGTAAACTCTTTACGGAATTTGATGGGGAGTCAGTGGAGTTGTTTAAGGGTGGGTGTGATGTGATGCATTATGGGTATTTGGGTTGATAAAGGCAGCAGAATTCTGGATAAGTTTATGGAGGAGTTTTTGGGATAAACCAGTTAAAAGTGAATTACAATTGGGAAACACCACAGGTGACTGTGAATGGCTGAGAACAAATGTTTTTCAGTTAAATGAATTGGGTACGGTCAGAAAGGTATAAAGTGAACCAGACGAGAGGAATGTCAGTGAAGCCAACAGCAGCTAAGATGGTTAGTAACATAATGTGTCAGATAGTATAGAAGGCTGCACTCAAATCTACTGTAGCAGGACAAGAATGGTTAATAGTCTGGCATCAGCAGACGTTAGGAGGTCATTGGCCACCTTCAACAGTTTCTGTACTATGTTTAGTACAAATGCTAAAAATTATTCAAATTGATTGTTGTCATCAAGATGAGTATGAACCTGTATAGCAAACTTTTATTTAGTATTATTGGAATAAAAGGAAGATTTGATATCAGACGAAAATTAAGATTTGTAGTGTTAGTGTTTGTTTTTTTAAGGATATTAGTTATTGCAACTGTTTTGAGGGATGATGGGACAATGCAAGAGAAATGAGAGAGGAGTGACTAATATGAGTTATAAGAGAGAAAAGTGAGGGCGTACAGGCTGAGTTGGCATAGTATGAATTTTATTTTTATTATGATAATTTTATGTTAATGTATCTAGTTATTTTGCTCTGCCAACATACTGTATATCCTTACGCAACTGGTGGAACTAGCATTGAGCTGGTGTCTGATAGTTAGCCCCTGACATTGTAATTAACAGGGGTAAAAGTAGTCTTAATTCTTAATAGTACTCTGTAGCCATAATAACCATGTAGAATAAACCATGGAAGTCGTGGCCAGTCCAGGGAAACTAGACTTCTTAAAATGTCCGCTTACTCCACTTTAAAATATCAGCTTTTCCGGGTTAAATCCCAAATAGCATTAAATCTATGAAACTATGCAGGGTGTACAATAACTTGTTTTAAACACAAAGTAATGCCCTTGATCAGGGATTAGAAATAAATTTGGGATTCATCCTCATGTTTGAGCTTTGTAGCTCACTTTAGCCATGAAGAAAATAACACAGAGACAATGCACAATGACTTAGACGTGATTACTAAGGAGACAAAGTGTTGTTTAAGATGACATAACGTTATAAGATGTGCCTTCTTGCTAAAAGCGCTTCCATGACTGGTTTTAAATATGGGTTCTTTCAAGTACTGTGGACCGTAGAAACCTACTATTTACCATGCTATGATACAACGTATAGTTAAATGTCCCATTGCTGTTATGCTCTATATCACCACTCAGGGCACTCAGTCAATCCCATTCTTTCCTCCTGTGCTACATTACAAGAAAAAAAAAAAAGCCGGTTTCATGAAATCGCAAAATTAACTTTTGTGCTATTTTGCCCATGATTTAATTGGATTAAGTTAATAATACAGTTATTTCTTCCTTTCAGTACAATGATGTCATAATGTAATTTGCTCATGTAAGCCAAAAAAAGACAAGAAGAGCCTTACATTGAATAATTCATTTAACTGAAATTTTTTTTTGTTCTTAGCCATTCCCAGGCACCTGTGGTGTTTCCCAAAGCTCTGTCCTTGCCCTTCTTCTGTTCCTCATCTATTTTCTCCCTCTTGGTCACATCTTTATAAATGATGTATACATATCCATTGTGATTTATGTTTCAGCTGGTAAAAAGTTATTTAACACTAACTGATGCAATAAGTAGCTTCTAATTTTTTAAACAACCATGTCAGAAGACATATCCTATGGTCATGGCAAAAATATTACACTTTTTCTGAAAGGTCAAAGGTCAAAAACTAAGCAGATAAAGCAAATAAGGAGATTGCTAAAACTAATAAAATTGGGTAAAAACAGTAAAATGCATTCTTAAAACATGAAATGATAGTGATGAACCACCATCTTTGAAGAAAGAATGTGGTAGAAAAAGACATCCTGAATGAGTGTTATGGGAGATCACTTAAATGCTTAGGGAAATCAAATTATATAAAAAACAACAACAGTTGAACCCACAGCTATGGTTAACAGTCAAATTAAGAGTGTTTCCACACTCACAACGCACAAAGAGAACTCAAGGGACTGGAACTAAACTGTTGTGTAGCCTAAAGAAAATCACTTGTTAGTGAGGCTAATTTGGGAAAAAAAGGCTTCAATTTGCTGGGGAGCATAAAGACTGGCCTGTGGAGCATTAAAAATAAGTCATGTGGTCTGATGAGTCCAGATTGACACTGTTCCAGAGCGATGGTGGCATCAGGATAAGAAGAGAGGAGGATAAAGTGATGCACCCATCATGGCTAGTGTCTACCGTACAAGCCTGTGGGGACAGTGTGATGATCTGCGGTTGCTTCTGTTGGTCAGGGCCTGTATTTACTAAGCATCTCAATATCAGTTGTAGGAATCGGGCTCAAAGTTCATTAAGGACTGAAAATATTGCTACCTCATAGTAGGACATACAAGTTATTTATGAAGCTTCCTACTGTTTTTTTTTTCAGCAAGGAGTAGGACTACGCCAAGGAAAATGTGTAACGTCACTTTTTTAAGACACTGAGAGCCGTAAAGTAGGCTGCACATTATAGTGGGTGTTGTAGTTTATAAGTTTTGTACTTATACAGTAGATGCGTGACTCGACTGCATGACGTTATCCTAATCAAACTGCTCCAATCACAACTTTTTAAACCCCCTTTATATACTATATATAGCTTTATATACTTTATATAGCTTTTATATACAGCATGTGTGTACAGTAGGTCTGTCATAATCTGATCAAAATTATTTTCGAAAAGAGAGTGAAACTGGAGGGAGGATAACAGCGTTTTGCCTGCAGAGGAGGTAGTAAAATGTAAATAAATAATAAACAAATTCTGCCCTACTCTTACCTCTAAAGATAAAAAGTGAGTGGAGGCAGTTTGTGAAATACCACCTGTCAGTTAGCTGTATGTACCCCTGAAGAGTGTGAAACATAGGGGTACGATGTGTTAATGAAGTGATGAAGTGCTGCTTACAACAGGGACTTTTAAAAAAACTGTTGTTTATATTCAAATAGGTTAATATAAGTATATAAAATGTATAAATAAATATAACTATTTTAATTTGTGTGCCATGTGTGATTCCCACAACTCCACGTATACAGTTAATTTTTTTCACTGATTTTACACTGTATGAATCTGCGCATTATCTGTGGAGCTGTAAGAGCGATTTTCATTTATTATTTCCGACACTCTTGGCTGTGTCACTGTTTCAAAGCTGCATATTCGCTGTTACCAAAACATTGTACAGTATTAGTCACCTGTGGACACAGAATATGACATATTCATTAATTAACCAGTTACATACTATAAAAAAAAGTGTTCCATTTTTGTGCAAACATGTGTTTTTTGAGCTCTGTGTCACTCTAATATTGTCAAGATTCAAATTGTGAAAGAGTGGCACAGGGAGCATGAGATATGATTTTTGATTGGCCACCACAGAGTCCAGACCTTAACTCCTTTGGCAATCTTTGGGATGTGATGAGACAGAGTCAGACAGAGTGGTCTGACAGAGACAGAGTGGTCTGACTCTTCAATCATCAGTACAAGATCTTGGAAAGAAATTAACGCAACTCTGGACTGAAATAAATGTTGTGACATTGCATAAGCTTCTCGAAACTATGCCGTAGCTATAATCAAAGCGATAAGGTAGTCCTACAAAATATTAAAGTATATGACTTTTTTTTGGCCGGACAGTGTGAATTTGTCACTCAGTGGAAATAATTCTGATTAGTAATTTTAAACATGTTTTAACTAAACTTAGAATTAGGAACAAAATAACTTTTAGACAATATTCTGATAAAGTATTCTTTCTTAAATCTAAAATCTGATTTTTTTGTGTGGAGAACACATGTCTAAACTCCTCCATTTTATGCTCATGTTGCGGTCTGAGCAGGTTTTCTATGCACTGATTTAACCTGGCATTAAGAAGCTCTACTGGGTTAATTAGTGATTATTAATTATTTTTATTATTAATATTATTAACTGTGCATCATTAATGGTGCATTTAAATGAACTGAGGTCATGCAAATTGCTGACTCACTCACCATCTATACCATTTTATCCTGTACTCAGGGTTGCACGGGCCTGGAGCCATGATATTTAGGGCACGAGGCGGGGTACACCCTGGACAGGGTGCCAATCCATCGCAGGGAAACTATGGGCAATTAGGGAACTCCAATTAACCTAATCTGTAGGTCTTTGAACTGTCGGAGGAAACCGGAGAACCCAGGGGAAACCCACCAAGCATGGTAGAACATCCACACTCCATGCACACAGAGATATAGGTGCAAGGCGGCAGTGCTAACTTGGCAATTCTAATATAAATTTTCTTTATAGTCTAACAGTAGGTCACAGTAAAAATTTATGATTGTATGTGCAACAAATAAATCTTTAATTTGCTTTTGACACAGACGGTGCACTAAGTGTCCTTGATAATCCCTCACTAGATACTAGCCAGACATAATTAGCCAGACATAATTTTCTCTCTTCTCTCCTTCAGAATGGAGTAGATCATAAAAATATGGTATTTGGCCCAATTCCGCTGTTACAGTGAAACATCTAATCACATAATAAGAAAAGCTTTGGTCACGATTAGTCTTAAAACTGGAAGCACATTTACTCCCACTATTATTATATTATATTATTTTATATATATTTTTAAACAATTTGTGAAATGATGGAGGATCAAAAAATGAAAAAAAAAAAAAAAGTTACAGCGAACAGTTGCACCTTTTTCTTGTTGGTGCAAGGAGAGACATGCTGCTAGTTGTTAAGATACTTTTCTACACCTGAATTTCCATCAAGGCATCAATGAGAGGAACATGGCACGGTGAAGTCCTCAATCTTACTCCTCTCATAGAAATCAATACTACGCTAGCACACACATACAATCATACACACTTCACTTTCAGTCAAGATGTTTCAATTGATCCAAGCAAAATCATGGACCATAAAGCTCTCTAAAAAACACAGAGGAAGTGAAATGGAGGTAACAAAAAAGGACTAAATTGAGCATCTAACTCTAGATTTTTGTGTCTCAGATCAATATCGGTTGTCAGTAAAGCGAACAGAAACTATTCACACACTCACACACACACACACACGCTACTGTGCAAAAGTCTTAGGCACCATATTATCTTTCGTAAAAATTTTGTTATATGTTCATCATGTCTTCATTATTATGTATAAAACTAATCAATAGTCCCAAACATAACATAAAAAAAATCATAAATAATATTACAGAAGAATATTTACATGCCTGTGAATAAAGCAACATATTACATAACAGAACAGTTTTCAGGTGGAAACAAACGAACAACTCATTTATATATCTATATATCTTCTTTTTTTCTTTTTCTTTTTTTCTGACTGTGTTTATTTTATTTAGTGCTCTTTATAGAAGTTTATTTTATGTAGAAATTTTTTCAAACTTATCTTTTGAAAAAAGGCTTTGCTCATAGGTGTTAGGTTTTACTAAACGTGTTGGTGAATATGAGTTCTGGTAACTTTGTCATACTTTCTATTTTCATTCAAAACCCAGGAGCCTACATTAGTTTTTTTTTTTTTCCATCTGAAAACTGTATTAGCAGGTAATATGTTTCTTTGTTTTCTTTATAGGCATGCAAAAAAATTAAGTTATGTTTGGAAATAGTGAATGTTTGTAAGTGTGATATTAATGCATATATGTTATCTGCTGAAAGAGAGTATTCCCTGCCATCAATTCATCGGTTCACGAACACCCCGAAGTACCCCAAATCGTTTTGCTCAGTCTGCGGTCGCGAATTGCACACATGATAAAATAATTTTGTGCAAAGTAATGTCATGTCATTTTTGTATAATTAAGGCTTTTTCATACTTTGTTTTATATTTTATGATATAAACAAAATACATCAAAAGTTAAATATAATTGGGCCTCCGAGATGCGCAGTGGTAAACTGCTTGCCCTATCATCCGGTTAGATCGCGAGTTCGATTCCCGGGTGATGCTGTAAACTCTCACAGCCGGAGGTCTAGAGAGAGCTGATTGGCCGAGCTCTCTCAGAGGGGAGGGATGAGAGGTACTTAGTGCTCCCACATTACTCACGGCTCTACAGCCAATCAGGGGTGTCTGTGAGCTCACACAAGCAGAAGGAGCGGATAGCGCTGTCCTCCGTCCCCAACAGTGCGTGAACGAGCAGATCGAAAAGATGTGGTCAGCTGGCGTTACATGGTTCGGAGGAAACACGTGATAGAGTGATAGTAGTAGCCTTAATGTGGGCGCCCCCTAGTGACTGCGAGGAATTGGACACAACTAAATTAGGGAGAAAATTGGGGAGAAATCCAAAAAAAATATAAAAAAAAAACTAAATATAGTTCAGAGTGATGGAGATCGGATTAATTCTTTTTACATGTATTCCTATGGAAAAACTGAATCGGTCTACGAACAAATCGGGTTACGACAAGAACTTAGGAACGAATTACGTTTGTGAACTGAGGTTCCACTGTACTGAATGCACTCTGGGAAGAAGCCAAGACAGCAGAGGCAGTGTGATGCTTTGGGCTATGTTCTGTTGGAAAACCTTGGGTCCTGTCACTCACAGATGTTATTTTGACATGTACATTTACCAACACAAACTTTGTTGCAGACCAATACACCCTTCATGGCAAAGGTACTCCCTAGTGACAGTTGCCTCTTTCAGCAGGATAATGTTCTCTGCCACATTGTAAAAACTGTTCTGGAATGGTTTGAGGAACACGAACATCGGTTGACTTTACAATATTTGTAAATTCTCCAGGTCTCAACCTAAAGGAGCATTGTTGGGATGTGCTGGAAAAACAACGGCGGCTCCACATCACAACTTTAAAGAATCAAAAACCAAAAACAGCTTAAGACAGTCTGGCTATTCTTCTTTGACCTCACATTTCTGCCTATAGTAGAATTACCACTCACTGGATGTTTTTTGTTGTTGTTGTTGTTTGTTTGTTTTTTATGCTATTCCAGGTAAAACCCCAGGAGAAGTTTCGAGACTACTCAAACTAGCATTTCTGTCACAAGCAACCATGTATTGTCATACTCAATGAGATGACAATTTTTGACTATTCTTAGGATTAAAATAAAGATTATCCATTGCTCTTGACTTGTAGCTAGATAATTTTATGCACTGCGCTATTCCCACATGACTGACTGTTTAGATAAATCTTTGTCTAGATATCTTCCTGAGACTATTTTTATCTTTATAAGACAGAACTCTTCCAATTGCACAAGCTCACCTCAAGTTTTGATCTCTTTTCATCTTTTGATGCCCATGTGAGTGCTAATATAAGACAAGAAAATTAAAACCTAGCTCAAAAGATATAGCAACTATAACTGTGTTTAAATAATATTATAATGCATTTATATAGATTGCATATCTATAGAGTTCTGGATAAATTATGATTGATGAAGTTAAACTGCTGTGCTTTCAGGATTTTCCATTTTATCCAGCAAAGCTAAACCATGGAATGAAACACATGGTGACTCATCTTCTGATGTAAATTATGTGACTCATTCCAGAGCTCTAAAAATATGTTAAACACTGCATACATCACATCCATTATGATTGCATAAGGTTTGTTATGTACAGCATCAATACAATTTTAAAGACTATGTGACAAGAAACACAAAATCCATTTTCATTATTTCAAGTAACATTAAAGTGGAACTCTGTGATGCGACAGTGGAGAACGGGTGCCATTTTATTTAGATATCACGAAGAAAGAAGAAAAAAAACAGTTTTGTTACAAACTGAAAATATCATGCCATTAAGTCAACCCAGTGTCTGAGGCTCAGGGGAGTGGGGGAAGCAACACTGGTGCAAATCAACTGCGACATATTGATTGGGATAACATTGAAGACAGATTAAACATTGCAATACAATACTGTTTGTGTTCTTTTCACACAACTACCATCTAATCTATGTCCTCAATAATTGATTAACGAGAATTATAACAGTAGTATAAAGCTACTGCGACCCTGAATACAGGATAAAGCGGTATAAGATGAGTGAGTGAGTATAAAGCTTACTTTCACTATCCACTCCAGTCCAGAAAGGCAAGGTGGCTCATACTACAGACTTATAATGTTGAGCAACCTTATTATGGTCATGAACTTAATTTCTTGCTTTCGGTAATTTTAAACTCAATAACAATACAAACATCTTGCATCAAATTATACCTGTTAAAGATGAAAATTGATTGTCTCTTCATTGTTTTTTCCACCCTATGAAACAAAATTGGATCTGTCACACTGAAATTTTCTTCTAGAATTTGTGATACTATTTCAAATCCTTCTGCCTTACCCCTGGCTAGGCTTCTGTAGATTCAAGTATAAAAGCATTAACATGCAGTTAAGTTCATTTGGATGAAAGCTTAAATTAAGTATTGCCTGTTTTATTGCTTTGCATTTTGTTCAAAGAGTAAAGAAATTCTCAGTTAAAGTATCTGTGCATGCTTCTATCAAAGTTCCTGAAGCTTTTATTCAAAAGAACAAATAAATGCTCTGTCCACAATTCCTAGTTAGCTTTGAAATTGGAAAAAAAAAAAACCAACATCTGACTTCTATCACAGAAAATTGCATTTAAATTGTTACTTAGCTTGGAATTCCATTTTCGCAACTTGGGCAACAATATTATTCTCTACACAATAAACTTGTTTTTAATTTATATTTAAGTTATCCAGTTTAGGATCATATGGGGGTTGGAACCTATGCAAGGAACTTAGAGCACAATGAAGGGGACACCCTGGATGGGGTGCCAACCCATCACAATGCACAAGCACATAGAAACATGCAAACTCCACACTTGCAGACTGGATCAGAAAACCCAACTTTGGAGCTGGAAGGGGGATAATACAGTACTTACCCCTAAGCCACTGTACTGCCTTGTACAATTCAATTTGCAATGTAATTTGTTGATTTCAGCCTATGTTTAATAATGCAATAACAACTCTGTGAGGCATTATTTATATGAATAATGGTGAATATTTGATCTATAAAAATGTGTAACTGTATACTGTGTACATAAATTGCACTACATGGACAAAAGTATTTGGCCAAATCTGCAATGCCATTGTATCCAAATACATATACTTCAAAATGGAGTTGGTCCCTTTATGCAGCTACTGTATAGCAGCTTCCACTCTTCTTGGAAGGCTGTCCACAAGATTTTGGAGGGTTTCTGTGGGAATTCGTGCCCATTCATTCTGTAGAGTATTTATAAGGTCAGGCACTGATGTTGGATGAGAAAGCCTGGCTTGCAATCTCTGTTCCAGTTCATCCCAAAAATGCTCGATGTTGGAATAGAAAAGGTCCTTCCCCAAACTGTCACCACAAAGTTGGAAGCATAGCTTTGTCCAAGATGTTTTGGTATGCTGAAGCATTAAGTTTGCTCTTTACTGGGGAGAAGGGGTCTGATCTGAATTCAATAATTAATAACTTGGCCAAATACTTTTGTACACATAGTGTATATATAAATTGGGCAAATATGTTTTTTTCATATTTGTCACTGTTTTGTGCTTACTTTGACCTATGTGTCCTGTAGGACTTTTATGTTGACATTTGGTTCCATATTCCAGTTTGTGAATCACCACTGTCACGTGGTCTTAATGACATACACCTGCACCTTGTCCTGTCTAATCAGTCTGTCTATTTTTCAGTTGGTTCTGTTATAACGCCTGTTTAATGTCATTGTCTGCTTCCAGTTAGGGTCTCTGGCAGTTATGTCATTGTTCAAGTTTAGCTTATTAGCCCTGTTCCCTTAATTATTAGCATTAGTCTATAGTTACTGGCCCTAAAAAAAAAAGGAAAAATTACAGTAGTTCAAGGTAATATGTGTTTTTATTAATACTGTGTCATGATACATGACAGAGTAAGTACATTTCAAAAAGCTGACTTTATATGCTAATATTAACCCTTACTTTCCAATTCACTGTAATCCTGGAAGTGTCTGGTGTTTATCTGCTCTCCATCCATCGATCAATTTACTCATCCAGACATGTCCAGACCATAACAATTATCAGCAGTTCCATCAGAATAGGAACTACTCTGACAACACTACACAGAAACTCCCTGAGAAAGACTAGTACTCGCTTATCAAAAGCTGTATGAAGAGTGGTATTTATCAACAGTTCCATTACTGATAGAGTATTGTAAGGCAATATTTATCTACAGCCTCATCAGGCACCGAAACCTTCAGCAAGAACCAGTTTGTTATTGAACCCATTTGTATTCATGTCTTTTACTGGTCTAGAAAACCATATGCCTTACTATCTCCAAAGAATATTGTCAGAAGTGAAACATTCTTCCATGCAAATCACAAATTAAGTTTGTAGATTCTTGATGAGGTTTAAATAATTTTGAATTAAGAAATGATTAGCCTATCAGTGTAAGAGAATGCATAAAAACACATTGTGCTGCTATTTTTTTTTAACGTCATTTACCTCTTTCTTTTTTTTCAGATTTATCAACTTTTTGGGAAAAAAACCCTGAAGTAATTACAAACACAGACAGCAGGGAGTAGGCATAAACCAGCACAGCAATAATGTCTCTCAGAAGTAATGTGCATGCAGTTTAGAAGATCTCTAGGGAGCAGGTAGCCTAAATGGTAACAGAAGATGAGGTAAATGCAGGATTTTAGATTTAACAGAGTGTTAGCATCACATGGGGTCCTGCTGGAGCAGTGCCTAATGGTCTTTCTCCCAGAGGCAATAATGCTTTCACCGTTCTAATCACAAACCTCATTAGACTGAACCCAGAAGTGCAGTCTTGTATACGTCCTCAGTGCACAGCCGCACATTTGCACATAATGCTGTTTAGAGCTCAATGCCGATCATAATTAAATGCCTTCAATGATCATCTTAGTGTTGTTTAGCTCTGATCGATCGCTGTATGTAACCTTATGTATGTCAATGCCATATACTGTATGAATGTAACCAGAATTCCTTAAAGAATAAATACAATTGAGCTCAACATGTATGGTAGATCAATACAAATATGCATGTAATACAGCTAGACTGTACAATTTTTAGGGTCAGAGATTATTACACATGAGGTTTCTTCAGTCCTAAGGTTTGCATTTGGTCCAGCTCTAACACTAACCTGTCTCTGCCCTGTCTTTGCCTTCAGCCTCTATAACATCAATTGCTTTAACAGGGTCAAAGAAAGTTATTCCTGATCAACTGTACTTGCGCAAACACTTCTGCATTATACTTATCACAGTTTCTGTCTTTCTGGTTCATTTAATACAGCTGTAATTGTAGAAATGTTTACTCTGTCTCCAAGAGCTACTGAAGATGAATGTAAGTGACATTAGGGGACATGTAATTATTCTTGTAGAAATTATTTTCTGTCTGTATGCTTCATTACACTTGAACAATTTTGAAATTTAGATTTAGATACTACTTATTAACAAAATCGAACAACCAAGCTATGCTAGATAATTCAGGTTTTGATGTTGCTTAATTTGTATCTTTAGTTGGAACTAGATGCGACTTGTGATAGATTTAAGTCACAAATTAAATTATGTGTGTAATAAATGACAATATTTAACTATGTACATTGGGCATTTTTAAAACTGCACTTCTGTACATGCCAAGTGAAGCACCTGATTTCCTTTTGTATTAGATAGCAGTGGCTTATTGATTCTTTGTGGTGGGTAGAGCAGGGGCATTTATAGAGATTCATAGGATTGTATAATATGTTAATTAAATCCTGAGGACATTGTAATGGTTTGCGACTTAATGTATGCAAGGTTTTGTGGCTCTAGTTGATTTAGAACATAATTGAATATAGATGTTTTGTTTCCTGATGTTTATCATGATTCGACATCTTTCAGTGTGGGTTCACTTAGACTTTCATAAATCCTTCTTACAGGCAGCTGAGTGTATGGGAAAACGGCATAACTGAACAGGGTATGTCCCGATTAATCCTGTTTTTACAGCCTAATGTAAGAGCAGGTGTGTGGAGGATAAACGTAATCTAATAAAGGAAAAGAGATTTATAGTAATTCCAAATTAAAACCCAACTAAAACATCCAATTTTCTCAGTCTAGCTTGGATCCCCAGGGCGACATTCTACATTTTGGCTTGGCACAGAAGGTTTATATGTGTGGTCTTGGCACTGCAGTGTGGTGCGATGTGCCTGATCTTTGGCACTGTTGCCCCCCCTAAGAGCTTAATAGCACAAGCTAGGGCTTAACAACATGAGGAGTGCCTCTGTGTTTGATCCCACAGGTCAGACCTACCATTTGGCAGGAGCTCAATGCTTATAGCTAGAAGAGCTGACAATAATGATTAAATCAATGCGGCGGCTAAAATGAAAGCGGTTCCAGGAGCGAGCAGTGTAACATTGGTCTTGCTCTGATTTAAATTTAAATCCAGTCTGTCTCTGAACAGAAGTCGATTAATGAATGAGATACAGTATGAGGACCGATTATTATGCATGGTAACCCTCTGCTGTAGGGGTAATGGGTCAGACTTGCGAATGCAGAGAAAATGGAGGCAATTAAACAGAAATCAAACTCCAGTGAATCTTCCTCCTTTTGGGAGAGATTGAGCTCTCTGAATGCAGGAATATCATCAGTTTTATGTCTTTAACATTTAATGTAATATCTTGAGCATTTAATTTGATATCTTGACATATGCAACTGCATCTCGTGCAATTGAGAGTAGTTTAACTGTGTAGGTGTTAATTAAAACAAGTTATTGTAATGGGTGTTTATATACAGTAAAAGTGACTTTATTTTTCCAGGAGTGCTATGGGACTACAAATTACTGCTAAAGACATGCTGAAATGGAAACATCTCTTGCTCTCAGTGCTGTCTTTGGAGCCCTTGATGTCCACTCTTCCTTAATTAATTAATAAGACATGAGGCATGTTAGAGCAGGGAAATACAAAACCAAACTGTCCTCCAGGACTGGAACTGGCACTAATCCCATAGCTGTAAAAGCACTGTGTGTGGACTAATGGTTGTAATAGCCATCTTGAGAGGATTGTGTACTTCCAGAATTTGCGTTGTCTTGATCTAAGTCCTATCTGAAAAAAGATTCTGTTTTAAATCCTCAGACCAGCTTTCCATTATAAACTCCCTAGAGGCCTGGACCATAATGCAGCTCTCTTCTTCTGAGCATCCCTCAGCCTTCATCATCGTTTGCAGAGATGATACATTCATGGTGTGTGGGCTGCAGGTTTGTACTCAGTTCCTCTCTCTCTCTCTCTTGCTCTCTCTACCTCACTGTCAAGTAAAGCTCAGCAGAGCTTTTGTCTCAGAACCTGACCATTAAATATGCCATAACGGTATTTCAAAACCCATCAATCTCTCGAACACATCTATTGTCACTGTGTATCTCTGGCTCTCTCATGATTTACTCTCTGTGTCTCTCTTAAATGGCTTGATGTGTCTGATGTGATTGTGCTGCCTTGTATTTAAAAATGTTTAAGTTGTCTCAAGCAAAGAAAACAAAAAAACACAGTAAACATTTTATAACAGAGTACTACTTTATATTACTCAACTCAAATAAACAATTGTCCTGTTCCCTACTTGCACTGGGTACCCTGGGTATACGTACCTATATCTAGTACTGTATATCTGCTCTGGCTCTCGGCAATAAATACATAATTTATATGCAGAAATCAAACATCTTGCTGATAATTGTGTAAGACTTAAAACAAAATAAGGCACTGATAATCATCAATCAATTGTTTATTTATTTATTTTTTTTAAACAAATATTTTGAAGTTTTCAAAGGTTTTGTCTTTGATACTAAATATGGGTATGATGGATGCTGTAGTGTGTGGATATGTGTGTGAGTTTGCAGTCGACTGCCTTGGTGATTAGACTGTTTGTTCAGTTGTTTGCTCTGCTATCAGGCATAATAAATGTTAAGCACTGTGCAATGCCCTAGCTAAATGAACTAACCGACAGAGGAGAGACCATGACCGAGAGAGAAGAATTTTGTGGACATGGAGCTCAGGTATAGATGGGCACATATTCATGCGTGCACACACACACACACTCTCTCTCTCTCTGTCTCTCTTAAGTAGTCTTGCTTTGACACTTGGGCAACAAACAAAAAGTAGAGCACTTATGAGTGTTTAACAATGCTTACCCTCCTGTCCTTTCTGCACAGTTTATGTGACAGTTTGGTGAACCAAAGGAGCAACACTCTCTCTCTCTCTCTCTCTCACACACACACACACACACAGGTTTGCGCACTGCACACAAAAGCCAAAAGCACGGTAATAATGAAAGAGAGAACCACAGGGATTAAAGCTTTTCTCTACTTCATTATACCAGCTGTGTGAATTTATTCAGGTTTTACCACAGCTCAACAGAGCTTCTCACAAGCCTGCTACTAAAAATGAAGCTTTTAGTCATTCTTATTTCTGAGTTCACAGGAGTTTACCAAATTCTATTTCTCTCTCTCTCTCACTCACACACGCACACAAAACTGATTATTGATTTATTAATCTGAAAACTTATTACGTATCTTAAATGATTGACTTAACCACAATCAAATTAATATCTTTTAAGTTACAAGATAGTATTCTTGGTCCTGTGTGTTAAATATAATATGATGGCATGCCTGACTGGCCTTCAAATTTAAACTGTAAATTCAGGCATTATAACCTGAATTGATGCTTAAACTACTCCCTTATTTGTAAGGAGTTATTACAAGCATTTAAAAAATTTTGATTTTATTTCTATTATTTATACCATCTAGAATCCTGATAATGTGCTTTTTTCCCTCTTCATTATGGCCAGGGTCAACTTTACCAAAAGCAACAGAGCACAAACATTATAGTTAAATGATAGAGCCAGAATAAAGATAAAAATGACCTTAACGTTGCAGTGTTTTTGGGGGTCCTAGAGTAACATGAGCTGGTTTGTCATACTGTATTCATATGAAGTGGCCTGTAGGTGCAATAAGTTATTAAGATGCTGTTTGATATTGAAACTATAATATACTACTAATTAAGGTTAGAAATATGTGCTGAAATTTTCATTAGAGATAGAAATCAGAGATGCAATATGTCACGCTGTTTTTTTTTTTGTTTTTTTTCGTCCAGTACCCTAATGATAACGATAATACTCTTCCTCAAAATCATCACAGTAAGACTTGATTGAAAATCAGTCTGCTCCTTACAGTCACAGCCTGATGACTGACCTGCTTAGACTAATTCTTTTATAAGAAAGAAAAATATGGAACAGGGAGCGAGTTCTGCTGTCATCCATCTACTGTCACTTCTGGTCTCTAGAGAGAAGGTGTGTGTGTGTGTGTGTGTGTTTTATAGAGAGATAAAAAAAAGAGTTGAACCAGGGTCTGGGGAATGCTCTGGGAGGCAAGAAGTAATTAAATCAAGAATGAAAGATTTCCGGGGAAGAGACCTCTAAAATTTAATTTTCTTTTACGAGTCCACAGCAGGGGCGATTCCAGTCCAGGGATGGACAACTGAGTTTGACAAAGCTTAATGTCTGATAGAAAGAACAAGCGAACAAAAGATGTTGCAATAAGGTTTTAGTATAAGGTCCACAAATCAGCAGTACATTCATGATTAACTAATGCATTCTTATTGATAAATTAGTACATGCGCTAAATCCTTTGGGAAATGATAATGTGTATTCAAACTCATGTGAAAACTGGAGATCATTCTTTTATGTCACGGTTGATGAATAATTTTTGGCCCACTCTTCTATGCAAAATTGCTTTAATTCAGCCACAGTGGAGGGTTTTCATGCATGAACTGCCCATTTATGATCCTGCCACAGCATCTCGGTGGGGCTCAAGTCAGGACTCTGTCTAGGCACCGTCTTCATTTTGTTTCTTTTGAGCCATTCACGAGAGAATTTGTTTTTTGTGTTCGCATTGCAGTCTTGCTGTTCTTCTTGAGCTTTAGATCACGAATTGATAAATAATATTCCTCCTTCAGGGTTTTCAGGTAGAAAGCACAATTCATGATTCTGTCAATTATGACTAGACACCTACTATAGGCTCTGAAGCACACACCACCAAACTACCACCACCATGTTTCACTGTTATGATGTTCTTACTCGGGAATACTTTATGTTTATGCCATATGCAACAGGACCAATGCCTTCCAAACATTTACACTTTGCTTCATTGATCCACAATACATTTAAACATTAACTGCTATTAATTGCTGCAAATATGATGCTTCTTGAGACCTTTTAGGCTCCCGCATGTTGTTGGAAATGTTCTATTTAGTGATGTTTATATTTATAATGAAATAAATTCATTAGCATTAATAAACCCCATTATCAATTAAATGTTTATATTTATAATATGGCATATAAATTACTTACTTGATTTTGTCTTTTGTTGACGTTTGTTGTCCTTTAGTTTGTGTATTTTAGATCATAGTTTTTGCTTTTCATCGTTTACTTTGTCTGTATTGTTCAGATTTTGATTAAAATTACACAACTGGCACTGTCATCTGCGTGCGTCTATAATTTATGATACTTATACTGTACAAACTATTAGACATTATTTTGTAATGTCTTAAAATCTGGGGAGACATGCTGAAATTAAATAAAGCATTTTGTGATTTGAGAGCTCATTTGTGAGCTCTATTTCTCCAAACATATAAATTTCAGGTGTACAAATAACACAGGATTATAAATGTTCACAATAAATACTTCTAATGATATTCAATAGTGTGCGTATTATGCTTTGCTTTGCATAATATTGTACATATTATGCTTACAATAATGTCATATAACATAATACAATCATCCCAAATAAAGCAATTGAACCTGATCTGATTTATCAGAGTGAATCACTGCACTCTGCAAATCATCTAACGACATTTGTTTTGTATTGTATTACACAGGAGAGCTGTTCCTTTTGTCTAGGCAATTTAATATAGTCTGCTAATGTTTGCCAGCCTAAGCTTTTCCCGCTCAAACTGACCAAAGAAACATAGAGGAAAAGGTGCCATGTATCTAAATATAGTACTGTGCAGACTACCTGAATAGAAAATTTTATTTATACGGTCAGAAATAGTTTCTTTGCTTGAAACAACTCAGATAAATAGTAGTTTACATGATAATTACAGTATTTTGATCTATTTACTGTATGGAGCTTCCAATAATTCTAAGACATAATGAGATTGTACACTCTTACAAGCTTAATAATAGGCATACTGTATTGCTTCAGGATGTCACATTTTATGTTTAATCTTTTCTTCTTTTCTGCCTACTACAATATTCTACATGCACATCATTGACAATGTCTTATAAGATATTTCTCTCCTACAAAGTACAGTCTACTAATTAACGGCATGCTCCCAATATCCTTCTTTTAAATAATGACAACATGTCTGTCAAAGCCATAGTGCTATAGCATTTTCAGTCCTATGTACGAGGTGCATTCAAGTCAAACAAGGACTTTTGAAGTTTTCTCAGAGTCACGATCGGACTGGCTACTTCAGGTCTGAAATGCTGGCCTCCCAAGAACTTAATCTAATCTAATATCATCATTCATGGATGTAAGATTTTCTTTAACATGTTTGGCCATTCAAATGTTTTACTGCAGTTAAGTCTCATCACCTATTAAAGGGCATGACATGAGAGGTCTAATTTTGAATCTGACAGTTTTGGATTACGGGCATAATTCGTTCCGGAAGCGGGCTTGTATTCCAAAACACTCGTAAAACAAAATAAATTTTCCCATAGGAAAAGTTCCACAGCCCCAAAAAATAAATACATAAAAATAATTAATACAAAATATAGTAAAAATAAAACACATTAACCTGCACTTTATCTTTAAAAAAAAGTAAAAATAAATCCTGACAAGTGTTTCCGTTTATGCGCGCAGGCGCTGTGTGTGTGTTTGTGTATGTGTGTGAAGCTAAAGTAAGAGGAGATTCTTACTTTCAGCCCCTCCTGTCCCGAGAGTGTGTGTGAACTGGCACGGTGTGTCAAATTACGCCCGCACACACACACATAACGACAGGCTGAGGGAGAAAATGGAATTTAAACATTCTAATGAGACTTTCTTACACGGTAAACCTTTCTTCTCTCTTATTTGAATTTCACACAAACACACACACAGACATTAACGGAAAGACTGTTTTGTCTGAAAAATTAGTAAGGACCATCGCTAATGACGCTCGTGTGAGTGCATACTAACAGAATCACTGCTGTTAAGTAAAACAAACAAACAAATGGACAGCACTTTACCTTTGAAAAGAATCGCGACAGAACAGTGTTTCTGTGCAGAGCACACTAAAGGCGAGAGAGAGAGTGTGTGAGTGTGTGTGTGTGTGTATATGTGAGAGTGTGAGTGTGAGAGTGAGAGAACCGGCACGGTGTCAAATTCCGCGCGTGCACACACAACGACAGAGAGGGAGAAAATGGATTTTTAACCTCTCTAATGAGACTTTCTTTTGCTTTACACACGCGCTTACAAACACAAAATAAAATATGTTTCACGCACACACAGGGTCACAGTGTTATAGTAAACAGTACACGCGTGCACGGATGTTGATTATACCAGTAAGAGACGAGTACCCACAAGTCCGCAGCGCAAGAGAGAGAAAAAATGTTGGCCTCAGTTGTGATCACGTGACGCTCGGTGTCAAAACAAGAAGCGCATGCGTGATACATGATACCCAGTACTTGTAAACCAAGACTTGCTCGTTTTTCAAGTCAAAATTTATAAAAAAATCTTTGCTCATCTTGTGGAACACTCGCAAACCACGTTACTCGCAATCTGAGGTTTCACTGTACAGGCATTAATCGTCTTAGTGATAGTCAAATTAGAGAAAGCCCCTCAAAATTTGTTTCCTTAGCAAACAGAAGACCTTGTAGGAGAACAAAATAAGCTGATTTGAAGAAGCAGTCCACGGTGGTTAGGATGCAAGTGTTACCATCTGATTTGGATTGTCCATTGATGAAATCTAAGTATGGTCAATATGGGATGGGGGTTTTATTATGAGGTTTGTTTTGTTTGCAGGTGTCACAGGCAGCAACAAATTTCTGGATGTCTTCCTTTATGGTGGGCTGTCCAAAACATTGTCGGGTCAGGTTTGGGGTGAACAAGGTGGAACAAAGAAGCGATTGGTAGGGATGTGACTTGGACTGGGTTCGTGCCCCTGTGCCCATATAACCTGAGATTTGATGGTGAAGGCATCTCCTACAAGGTATAATGGTCTCTGTAGCCTTAAAAGGGCCTTTGGTTTAGTGTTTTTATCCCTAGAGCATTAAGAAATTGAACTTGTAGAAAAAGTGACCATCTGGCTTGGTGGAAATTTATTCGTTAGTATAATAGTTCCTCTCTGTAGCAGAGATTCATTGGGAGAAAAAGCAACAGGGATGCAGCTTGTTATTGTATAGTTATCTCCAAAAGTGACAGGTAACTGAGAACATTTACTTCGTTACTGTACTTAATTACATATTTTATGTATCTACTTTACTTGTAGTTTTTTTTTTAGAGCATACTTCTTACATTGAATCCACTTAAAAGTACGCAAACTGCAAGCTCCACTGGAGAAATTGAGTATCATCAATTTGCATTGGTTATGTAGAAAAGGGGCTGAGTGGGTGGAGAGAGGGATGCTATTGTCCTTCCAGAGTGTTGTCCCTTCTCCTGGTTTCTCTGTCTAATCCGTGAATCAATTCTGGCAGCTAGGCCCATGAGCCCCTGAAGGTCAAATAATAACTCTTGGGCTTCCCACTCCTCCTTGACTGAATCTGATAAACCATTTTGGAAGCCGTCATATAGTGCCTGATTATTCCATCCAGTGGATACTGCGAGAGTGCGAAATATGTTGATAAAGTTATACAGACCATGAGCCCTGGCAAAGTTTCAATAGTTGTCTGGCTTTCATCTGGACATGGCAAATCAAATACCATTTCTATTTCCTTGGTTGCAGCAAAGGCAACAAGTATTATTGGCATCCCAGAGAGCAGTAGCCCATTCTTGGGCCTTACCAGTCAACAGACAGCATGATCAAATACGCCTCTTGAGAGCACTTGGTTTAGTGAAAGAGAAGAAAGAATGATAGGTACCTGGTTCACCCTCACAAGACTGACGGGGATAGGTAAGATTTGTGATGTGGTGTTAAGGGAAAGTTGCACTGGCACAGTGTGTGGTGAGCGTGTGGTGAGTATGTCCGAGATAGTCTTGAGCAACTGATTCACCAGCTGAAGATCCAGCTAGTGGGTTCTGAGCATGGCTTCTTATTGTGTAACAATCTGTTTTAATCTATCAATGTCTGCTGTCATCCCATTGGCTAGAGTATACAGTACTCAACAGTATATATCTAGTATTCACGGTGTGCAAACAGGGAAAATGAGCCTAAAAGACAAACACTGAGCCTAATGAGCCTAAAAAACAAACACTGCCATATATAAGTTTTAGAGATTTTATTTCTTTATTTTAAAATAAAGAAATCACTTAAAGGATTGGCAATGTCTGGAGAAGAGAGGAGCAGGTGAAAGTGAAATGACCAAGTTCAAAGCCAGCTTAAGTGAGAGTTTATGAAAAGTGTGAAATCTGGCTCCTCAATGAAATGCAAGTTAAATTTTGAGTCCATATTTCGTGAAGCAAGGGTTATAGCTGAAATGTGGGGCTCAAATCGTTATCCTTAGACGGGCCTCGTTCATGAACTGGGGTTAAATCCAAGAGAGTTGGTCTGAGTTCATGCAACAGAGATCAAAGTCCTTTGTATGGAGAACATGGGTCATAAGCCAAAAAATGGTCAAGTGCACAAGCAAACAAATCCCAACCAACACGAGGCAAGAGGGAAAATCCAAAGACGAAGCAAGAGGTCATATTCTAATTTGTTACCATTACCTTTTACTTGATGAGTGACACTGCAAAACATGGGACACAAATCATTAAGAAACAAAACTGATTCCAGGCCTTTTTAAACCTTTTTAATCCAGGCCTTTTTAAACCTTTGCAACTGTGGACCTCTACCTCTAAAATGAATTCCACTGACCCTATTAGCACAAATTTATTATCTGACCATAATCCTCAAATACTACTGAAGTACTAGTTTTTCTTTATAGTGAAAAACCGGGTCAGTGATTTGACTTTGAGAATCAGTGTGCTTTCCCAGCCATAAAATATGAAAACAAAACAAACTGAAAAGTAAAAATAATCTCGCATTGCCTAATATACACTCTGTAGTGTAGTGTACTTTTTTAAAGTAGTAAACATACACCGCCACCAGAATATTAATCAACACCTACAAGAATAGCATCAGTCCAAGCGGCATGTAGAAGGATCCATAAAGCATGGATCATTATTCTCATCTCCCTGCACTTCTAAGTCTACATTAATCTAGCTGTAGTCTGTCTGCCATGTAAAAGAGTAATGTTTATCTGGCCATGGCAGCCCGGATTGTGCTGGAATTGTGATGATGTGGGAATGAGGTTATGCCTGAGCTGAGAGAAAGTGTGGAAGGTGAAATTGAATGGTTCAGCTGAGCTGAGAGTAGGCTGTACCTGGCTGATAACTCTTACAGTCAGATGCATTATTGTGCCATGGCAAACACCCGTAACGGAGGAAATAAGCAGCAACTACAAAAGAGACAAACAAATGACTCAACACTTCACTTAAAACTCTTCTCATCATACATGGCCTGCCTCTACAGAGTAACTTTGAAAGTCAAACAGAGTTGTACAGTCTATCAACATAAGGTTGTCCTAAAAAAAAAAACACACACACACACACAAAAAAGCTGAATACATATTTGGAAAAACTTAATTTCCCTGATCTGATTTATTCGTCATATTTGTTGTAATGAAATACATTGACCAATTTTGACATAGTAATGCCTGTTTTCATAGATGAGCAGTTTATTGACAATGTGCTACACTGATGACACATGAGAGCACTCATGAGATCTGTAATACTGGTAGTAGAGTTGTTGTTGTGAGGTGTAGTAGGTAAAACATAAGCAGCAGCAGCAGCAACTCTGCTTCTGTGAATCACTCTTCATTCCTTGGCTATTTTCCTCGGTGCATTTTGAAAATAATAGCAGCTACAAATCATGTTCCTGGCAGTGTGGCTCAGAAAATTGATGTTCTTTCATTTCTAAACAATGGAGAGCCTTATGAAATGGCTGATGATGCCATAATTCCAATGGCTGATGTGTGTGTGGGAGGGGGCTAAAGCAAAAATGGCTTCGGCATGCTCGCGAACACAGGGATACGACAAGTTAATCCAACAGACAGTTTCAAACAACTTCGAATAAGCTAGAATATAATATAATCATTAACATTGACTTAAAAACATCCTTACCTCCTTCTTGTCCTCCCTCCAATGCTGCCAGCATTTGTTATGTTTTCCATTTGACTTAAAAACAAAACTAAACTGTACCACATTGTCCATAGTGTTCATCACGTCTTCATGATTTTCAAGGCCATGCTTCAATGTAGCTGCCACAAAGCTTATTTAAATATGCAATAAGTGAATAAAAAAGCCATTTTTTAGACCAGAATCTCATAAGTCTTGTCATTAAACTTCACTCTAGCTGTGATTAATGTTCTCACCACGGAGATCTATTAGCTCACACAGAGCTAACCACTCTCAAAATATGCGCAACCGCAAATCGCTTTTCCCACATGCTCCTTTTTGACAGCACTGTGTAATTGAAAAGTGATTGTCTTGGCTTATTTTCTGTGTGTACCTGCATGATTTTGGTATGTGTGTTTGTGTGTATGTGTGTGTGTGAGTGTGTGAGAGAGAGAGAGAGAGAGAGAGAGAGAGATAAAGAGAGTGATGGGAAAACAGTGCAGATGAAGCCATCGTGCTGGCTAACAGCCGAGCAATCACTTCAAAGCCAGTGGGCCAGCGAACACACGTGTGACCAATGGGGCTTTCCAGCCTGTCAAAGAGTAAAGATGAGAGAGAACGAACACTGGAGGTGGGCACACCCACCCATCCACCTAGCCACCCACCTACCCTAACACACACACAATCTTTCTCTCTCTCTCTCTCTCTGTGCTGTCAGGGCTGAGGTTATGGTTGGCTGCTTCTTCAGCCATGGTGAAGTATAAAGAGACAGATGGGAAAGTAACATCTGTCTGCCAACACATACACACATCGACACACCAGTAGGCCAGTTTCCAGCATACATGCCCCTTACACTGAATGTCTCTTTTTATGCATGGTACACTGTGTGTGTGTGTGTGTGTGTGTGTGTGTGTGTGTGTGTGCTTATTCGGTGAAAGAGAACCGATTGTTTGTTTCTTCCTTTGTGCTCTTTTTATCACTTTAATAAAGCCTGTTGTGTGTAACTACAGACATCACTCCTCCCCACTCGCTGATCTCACTCACTGCATGTTTATTACACAATCAGTGTGCAATTCAATGGAAGTCTATTGATACCACACCAAGCTCCATACTGCAGCATGCTTGGCGCACTCACACACTCAATCCAGGATCTTTGAAGCCCTACAGAGAGTTATTGGTACCATCAGGCTTATTATTGTACTATCTCTCACTGCACAGAAGCCACAGGGTGTGTGTTTGTATGAGAGAGAGAGAGAGAGAGAGAGAGAGAGAGAGAATGTGTGTGGTGTCTTGTGGAAGTGTAAGCTTGCATGGTAACAAAGAGAAACCACCTACAGAAATACGTCAGGCCCTCAGGGCTATTTTAATCCCTTCTATATTTATGAACATGTTAAGTATGATATGTATTACACAATGAATACATACAAAGAATAAATCAAGATGTGTACAGTTCCTGGTGAGATTCCTTATTTTTTGTCTCCTTCTTTTTATTTGCACAACTTCAATACTCAATTGTCTTTTATGAGGCTGTTCCAAGTCAAACTGGGGCTTGTGATAAAATTTGTCATGAATGAAGGCGTAAAACCTAGTTGATATTTACAGAAGACTTCAAGCACAGTAAGGTGATGAGACTCTTGACAGTGAAACATTTAAATGGTGCAAACATTTCAAAGACGGTATGTCCGTGAATGACGATCCCGGCATTCTGCTAATGGAATGCTGGATCCTTAAAAATTGATGGATAATTTGTCACCAACGTATCTGTCTGTGGGAACCGTGCACACAATCATTCTTGAATACTGCATGCACATTTCAGGAACTCAGCTGGGAGTTACAAGTTTGGTCCTACTTTTAGGAGTAGGAGTAAGAGCAATTCATCAACATTTTTAAAAATAGAAAAGCAGATTTATTTTATTTATTTTCCATCACACAGCATGACATCAAAAGAAAACAAGATATATTATTGCGCATCCCTGCTTTGCCTGGAGGTGTTGACATCATCCATGGCGCACAAATAAAAATAATCATCCCAAGCACTGACGAGGCTTATGCGAACTGAAAACATCATCACAACATAATATATGATTTTGTATTTAGATATTTATATTAAATTATTTGATAGTGTATACAAAAGTTTTTTGATTATTAAGTTATTCTCTGTTATAAGCTGAAATTTAATTCCAACACTTCTTTTTCACACTCCTCAGAGATACATGTGGCGATCTGACAGGTGGCATTAATGGTTTCACAAATTGCCATCCACTCACTCTTTATTTTTGGAAGTATGAGTAGGACAATTATTTATTTCTTTACTTTTTACTACCGTCTCCACAAGCAAACAGTTGTCATCTTCTCTCCAGTTTGGCTTTCTTTTTCAATCATCATGGTCAGTTTATGACAGTTCTACACAGCTCTATTATACGGGCTTGAAACTGTTTGATTAGGATATCTTCATGTAGCCAAGTCATGCATCTACAAGTTTTGCCTATGTGCATAGCTTTCGCACAACTGACATTTCAACATTTTTATTTTTCACTGTTAAAAAAAAAAGGCAGTCAAAATTACAACACCTCACTACAATGTGTAGCCTATTTTGTGGCTCTCAGTGTCGTAAACAGTGATGTTGCTTGCTTTTGTAGGAGTAAGAAGCTTCATAAATACCCTTTATGTCCTACTCTGGTGTAGGAGTATTTCTGGTCCTAAATTAACTTTCAGGTCGGCGTAGTGGTTAGCCTCCAGGTTCAGGGTTCGATTCCCGCCTCAGGGTCTGAATACAGGATACAGTGGTATAGATGATGAGTGAGTGAGTTATTAACTTTCAGTGCAATTCATAGGAATGATTCTGAAATGTTTAGTAAATACAGGCCCTTACCACTACCCAATGTTTATGCATTTCAAAGGAGTTCCTGGGAGGCCAGCGTTTCAGACATGAATCAGGCAGTCGATTCATGGTATCATGGCTCTTGATACTTCTCAGCATCCAATAACACTTGTGTGATTTATATATCATAAATTTCTGTATTGAATTATATTTTATTGCAACTTTTATAAATCTGTAATTTTGTAAATTTTTACTTTACATTCCAAATTCCCCATTTTGTTTGCGGGTTGTTTTTTGTTCTATCTTTAGTTTAATTGTATTCTTCTATTGCAATCTTTACTTTTATTGTAGTAAATTCTTTCTATTCTATCCTGTCTTTTCATTTAAGGTAACAGACAGTTGTATAATCATTTCACTGCATATCATACTGTGTATGGTTTTGTACATGACAAAATTAGACTTAAATTAACACCATTTAGGGATATTTGGCACACAATGAGACTTGATATTATAAGCCACACAGGATCTGTTTCATTATTTAATTTACATTTGCGTTAATTATTACTTACTTATTACTAACACGTGTTTTCTCCAAGACACACGAAACCAAGCAACTGCTTATGCTGTTTCACAGGACAGTGTAATACACTCAGAGGAAAGCTATCCACTTTATCTACATCTCCTGCATACATAAGATCAGAGGTGCCCATGATTACAAAGGGTTGGTTTGAGAGGGTATGATAACCCTCCTATCCAGACAGTAGGGCTACATATGCTCTCCTGGCACCTGGCCATCAATAGTAATGGCTTGTTCTCTGCGGTGTCAGATTAGATCAAATGTTCACCTAACCAACAAACAAATAAACAAAAATCTCCTCAACTCTATGTACAGAACGTACTATTCAATCAGTTGATTTTGCTGCTAACAAACCATGAACATGAAGGCACTTTTCTAGCTCAAGGGTTAACAAAAAATATTCAATTCTTTCAACTTCTGAGGTAAACAATAATAACTATTATGCAGCATAATAGCAAGTGCAAAAAAAGAAAAACAAGTTTAGCTCTCAGCTGCCACTCTATTTCACCCGCATCTTCCTTGTCCCTGTTCTTCTTCAGTGTCTCTTTAAATTGTGCCTTTTAAAACTCTTCAGGCACTGCACATCCAAATATGCTGTCTGCCACAGACAGAAAATAAAGGAGTAGTGTTGGAATCATCGGCTGTGAAATTCACAATGCCTGTACTACTTTGATCTGCAATGTTTAGTTTGTTGCACAGTTTATTGAATCCCTGACAGTCTGGTCACAATACGCCCTTTAGAATCTTAAATATACAGACAGAGAAACGGAATGATAGCAAGGATTGGATAACAGGGGTCATGGATTACAACTTTAATATCTGAATATCTTTAACACTCTGGTGCCCATACACTTACAGTATGTGTTAAGTGGATGTTGAGTAAACCACAGAATCTACTGTAAATAATCTAACACATACTTAATTTGCCATTGTTATTAAATGTGGAGCAATCCCTTATTTTAGGTCATTTTGATCACACTTAATATAATGAAAAAATGTTAACTGTAGTAATGTAAGGGAAAATACTTTTATTAGATGTAACTACTGAGTTTTTGGCATTTGATATGTCTTCTTATAACAAATGCCAAAAACTCAGTAGTTACATCTAATAAAAAACTCTTATGTACCTCCAGTGCATCTAAAAAATATGTGCCGCCCCAAGAAAAAAAAAAAGGTTGTCAGAGGGCCACTATACCCAGTGCAACTGTGAGTTTGAAGGGAAAAATGTTCAAAAAGGGGGCTCCCGACATGGTGCTCCAATGAAAGGCTGACTGTACAAACAGCCATGATGCTCTGAGTGGAGAAATCCCCAGTTACAGTAATCCATAAATGGACAGAACAAACAGTGCCTGGCTATATTTGGAGCACACCTACTACCTACCGTTTAGCTTAGCTAAAATGCTATGTTGGCTAATGTTAATTAATATGCTAACATTACTTCCATACTATACTCCCATCCATACCCTACATGTCATTCTATGTTGACTCTAACATTTGTAGCAAGTTAAACGACAATGCATTCAGCTGGTTAGGCTAATGTGATGCAGAGCAGACAGCTACAGTAGCAGTTTGACAACTGCATTGCAGCTGTCATTCAAATTGACCACATCCCTAATTATGCATCATTTTGTTGTCTAATATAATTTTCACTGATCAGTTACATAAAAATTCACCCTTGTACTGCAGTCATGAATGGAAAATCTATCTATGGAGACCAAAAGTGTTCTTGTAGGGATCTATCTTTACTTATTTTACACTATAATTTGCATGCCTCAATTCAAACAGTTATTAAGATTGTAGTGAGTTTTCACATGTGCACCTTCTCCACTATTTCACTGCAAATGGTATTGCTAGATAGTTAAAGTGAATATAGCAGCCTGGGATGACGTCCACTCGACTGAATATGAGGGTTAAAGCCTACATGCGGGATTGAGCCACTTGTGTCCTCTCTGGCACTCCATTTTGATTTGAGACTGATCCAACTATGAGATTGCTGTACTCTGTACTCTGTGTCTGACACTATGATGCAAAAAAAGAGACATTTTTTTCTTTGGGTGAAGATCAGGGGTAAAGTGTCATTTGCAGCAGTGTTTCAGAGTAACATTCAGATAGATGTTGTGAGTGTGTGTGTATGTCAGAGAGCAGTAGGGTCTAAGCATACTCCCAAACTCTAAAACCTCAATAAGGTGTGGGTAGTTAGTACAGAAAAAGAGGATTTTTTAAACTTTAAAAATTCAATAAAAATTTAACTTAATCAATTGTATAAGGTGAGTGACTTTTTTGTGATTTGCAATTGCTAGTTCATCAATTAATCCAGATGCAATGAAGTAGGTAGTCATGCAGTAGGGATTGTTCAAAATTTGACAGAGCAACCTGGTACTTCAAATTCTAAGCATTATCACTTGACGCTTTTTTGACTTAAAGCACAGCTTAAAAATTCTTGGCTGGGAGTCCAAGAGAGCAAAGTTGGCTGTGTTCTCTGGGAGTGACTAATGGTGTTACTCTCTTTTCTCTGTCAATCTGAGAAATGCTAAGCATGAGGTGTCTGTGAGCTCATGAAAGCAGAACTCAGTTTTGAGAACTCAGCCTGTGGAGCGTTTACTAAGGAGTGTCTTGGTTTACTTGTCTCAGTACTAGACAATGTACTAGCCTTCATCCTCTCCAGTTCATAGCTGCTGGATGATAGTAAGTGAAAATTGTCAAATGACCAAGTTAATGGAAAATTTAAAAGGCCTGGGTGTGAAATCTTCCCCTTATGTGAAGGTCTCAGATAAAAGATTGTCATTACAGAAAGCACTAGCAAGATCAGTGAACTGTAGATGGACTGTTTGTCACTGGAGATTTCAACCATGCAAATCTCGAGTCTGTGCACCCTGGAAAACACACTGTATCTTGTTTACACAAACATCACCAGCGCATATTGGCCCCCACCTTGGATACTAGACTACATCTCTGCTATGCTAATTCCAGGATACAGACCACTCGTCAGGCATTCAAAACCGGTTCTGAAGCAGGTGCAAACCTGGCAAGCAAGAGACGTCTCAACTCTTGAAAACTGACTGGAACATGTTCAGGGAGGCTGCAACTGAGAACACTGCTCCCCGTGACTTCACCAACTTGGAGGAGTCCACGTCATCGGTGACCAGCTACATCAACAAGTGCACCGATGATGCCAACTGTCTCCAAGAACATTATCTCACGACCCAACCAGGAAACCGTGGAGTACTGTGGAGATGAATGTACTTGAGGCAAAGCTCAAAGAATCACACTCAAAGAATCCACAAAAACAGCAGTGACGCACACATACAAGCCATCACCAACTACAGGACATAATCACTTGCCTGTGACAGTGACTATGTCCTCCCAGATGCACTGTACAGCTTCTATGCTCGCTTCGAGATGCAGAACGACATGATGGCCGATGTGAGGAAAACTCTACACAGAGTCAACCTACATAAAGCTGTTGGACCAGACAATATTCCTGGCAGAGTGCTCAGCGAATGTGCTGAACAGCTGGCAGATGTTTTTACAGACATCTTCAACATCTCTCTGAGCAGTGCTGTAATTCCCATGTGCTTCTAGACCACCACTATCGTCCCCATGCCAAAGAAGTCTTCTCTGTCCTCTTTCAATGACTACCGTCCTGTTGCCCTCACACCTATCATCATAAAGTGCTTTGAGCAGCTCGTTATGAGACACTTCAAGACCCAGCTGCCACTATCACTTGGACCTGCTGCAGTTTGCGTATCGTCCTAACGTTCCATTGATGACGCCATCTCCACCACACTCCATCTGGCTCCCGGCGGCCCACACCCCTCACACTCACTGTTTACCCTCCTGCGATCTGAAAAAGGTACCAAAGCATTCAAGCCTTCACATCCAGACTGTGTAACAGCACAAGCCATATCTTGGAAGACACAAGCTGTCTTCCCACAAGCCATCCGTCTCCTCAATGAAAAGGGACTAGACTGATAAACATGCACGCACTTACACACACTGTCCCTCAGATAAACTCAATCACCTCAAAACAATGCAACTAAACTGACAAACACACAAGCAAACATACTGATCTACAACCATCTAGCAATTTCACATACAAACCTGCAATTGAATTCTTTGCACATTATTTATTAGCTGTTATTTGCACAGGAACTCTTCTATCTTTGCGATTACTTTAAAAAGAAATGTTTAATGTTTCTTTATCATCTTACGGACAAGCTACTTGCACTACCTCAACTCATTACCTCATTACCACAGAGTATAGGATTGTGTTTTTTTTTTTTTGTCTTGTTGCTTGTTTGCACATTTGCACATGCACTTTATGTTGTCCTTTGTATAATACTAGTTTTTTGTTCATTTACAGTATGATGTTAATTTGTTTTGTCTCAGCTAGTCAGCTAATTAGGTGTCTTAGTTAGCCAGTTAGTTTTGTTAATTTATGTTGTATGTACTGTATGTAGCACTATGGTCCAGGAGGAAGGTTGTTTTGTTTCACTGCGTACCAAACTGTATATGATTGAAATGACATAAACGTCTACTTGACTTAACTTGAGATCATGTGGTCTGATGAGTGCAGATGACCCTACTAGAGTGAAAGGTGCATTGGGATAAGAAGGGAAGCGCATGAAGTGATTCACCCATCATGGATACTGCACAATGGGTTGCTTCAGTTGGTCAGGTCTAGACTCAGCATCATTATGTGGCAATAAAATTAAGTCAGCTGATGACCTGAATGTTCTAAATGACCAGGTCATCCCATTAATGTAGTTTTTCTTCCCTGTTGGCAGAGGTATATTCCAGGACTATGTGGTCCTGGGAGCATAAGGAAATGTTTTTCACACATACTGTATATCACCACATTGCACAATGTAATAGGAGTTTGCATAGGAGTTAAAATTAAATCTTGGGCAGGCAGTGTACAAGACAACACATTTTTTTTTCTGGATATCCTCACTTAATATCCATAAGTGGATATCCATAGAAAGCTGTGGTCAAAAGTCAGAGTCAACAAACAGGGCTCAACATTGGCACCATCAAGCTTAAAGGTAAATTAGGCAAGAATGGTATATAGTTTATTCGTAACATGGTTATTCAAAAATGTGTTCATTTTTAAGTCTGATAATGTGTCACTTGTACAACAAAAAGATATCACATCACAAAAAAATACAGTCCATTAAAACAATATATTATCATGTCCACATTCATTGGTCGTTTTTATTATTTCTACTTATTCTACTACTACTACTACTACTACTACTACTAATAATAATAATAATAATTCAGATTTTGCCTTGCCCAGTTAATGTTGTTTGTAGATCGCCTGACCCTTGTCTGTTTCCCCAAGCTGTGTCTGCTTTAATTGCCGGATCTATGTTTTGATAAACACCTTTTCCTGCACTTGTGTCCATGCCTCAGGGATTACAAACAGCATACCGAATTTCTTTCAGCATACGCTGTCCATCATTTTGAATCATTCTTACTGTCATTTCCTGCATTTGAGAAAGAAGTGGGATTCCAGGAAACTTGAATCTTGGACAGAGCATTGTGAGCTGAATCCAAAAATAAATATTCCCAATTATTCCATCCAGGGTTTGTGGATTCTCACTATGTATGTTTACTTCAACTAAGTTCTTATACTCAACTGCTAATAACTAACTAATTTATTTTATCTGTCAAATAAAATGTCACTGAAATGGGTTTCATCCTGCTACATGTTTTGATTTCAAGTTATTTTCATTTCTCTAAAATTTTAACCTACTGTATCTGACATATTCTTCTTTGTCTTTCGGCTGTTCCCTTTCAGGGGTCGCCACAGCGAATCATCTGCCTCCATCTAACCCTATCCTC